>CABFVX010001225.1:136611-181281 GCA_902151425.1 Timema shepardi
TATGAGAACCCCACGTGATGGGGTGAAGAGAAGGGGAAAAGATCCTTTTTATTCTGGAACATTGACTCGCGTCGGCCAACATCGTTCACGGCGCTTTCAGTTGATTGTAGTTCGTTGTCCGGCGCGGAGCTCTTGCCTGAGGTCACGCCCAGCCAGTTCCCTCGATGTTGTTGTTTTCAGCGGGGCATCAGACTCGACGGAAGAGTTGGTGAAGTAGGTATGTAAACAAACACACAAATGTTACGGGCGTAGCATTCAACACTATTATCTCATTTGTTAACTCTTGACGACTTGTTTGTAACACAAAAAATATTCGTGTTTTACATTTGAACGGGGCTAAGCCAGATTAGCCCGTTACAAATTTAAAAATAGCTTAAAACCTTCTTGGGCAGATAAATACGAACCCTATTAAGGGTTTAACTTTGTGACATATTAATAGAATTTGAGAAGGCTAGTTTTAAAGTGGGAACTGCTTCCATCTCAAAATAAAAGGGGCATCAGGGTATACAAGGGCCAAATTGATTTATTGGTTCAATACACTTTGGTGGCTGCATAATCTAAGGCGTCACTCTCGCAAAAGAATTGAATTGATTATGAAGAAATTGAGAATATAATGACAGTCGGGTGTACCTTTGGGGGGTTAATCCTAATTAATCTTACACACTTACTCTACGCAAATGAGGGTTTACCCTCTCTAAATGTAAACTTTTCTCATCCATAACACATTATAGTAAATTATTACATAGGTGTATAACCTGAACGGTTAGTAAAAATTGGTTCATAATTAAAAAATGGATATATTTTTTTCCCCCTTAGCACAACATTTCACTAATTTTCCTGCTATACGTATATGTATTAATTATAGTAGTGAATTAGGGATGAGTAAGGTTGAAGTTAAAGGAAATGTTCCCAACTTACGTGAAGGGAGAGTGGAAAATCATTTAGGGAAAACCACTCTTAATACACACGACAGGTATTCAAATCTTTATTTTACTGCCATTGAAAGTCAAGTCTAACATGAGAGTGACACCTTAGACCAAGCGGTCACTGAAGAAGGTAAATATTTTATGTTAAGTATTGGAGTTCAAACTCTAATACGCCATGTACGCACAAAAACAAACAATTAAACATTGGTTAAATTTAATAAGGCTATATTATTTTTTACTAAGCATTGTTATATGTCTTAGGCCTATAATTATAATAGTAGTAGTTTTGTATGGATTCAAATCTAGGCTATATAATGTAAGCTCAAATTAAATAAATTTGCTTAGAGCTACCTGTAAAATTTTCGTTTACAAAAGTAACCCTTTTGCTAGCAATGAATTCAAATCAAACAAACCATAAAGATAGTATTTATATTATCTAACATTTTCTCTTTGGACATGATGTAAGAATTTATATTCTAGAGTCTCCTTGCTATTTAATTGCAAATAATATTTCGACGAATTAAAATTATTGAATAAATCATGTTTTTATTTATATAATTATTTTATTTTTGATCAATTTTCTTGTTTGAAATATTTCCTCACCTCTTGATTAGATTCTCTAAAATTTCACCATATTTCAGCCTTCTATCTCATTGAGAACTACTAAGAACTTTCTGACCAGATATAATAGATATATCATATACACCACTAGGCTATTATTATTAGATATGTATTTCTTTGACTAATGTATTTCTCTTAAACACCACGGCTTACTAACAGTTTAGGTTATAGCAGAAGTAGGCTACCAATAATACTAGTGTGTCAAGTAGCAGGTAGAAGGAAGGTTGAATTTTAAGGACGTGCACTCGAATTCACGTGGGTGGAAAGCGAAAAATAGATAAAGGAACATCACTCTAAGTACACCCAACCCTAATTTTAACCCCGGTCTCCCTATAATCTGCTATCTATTTTGCGCATGACGCGTTAGACTATGTGGCCACAAAAAAATGGTGTACTTTTTGAATTGAAACCCTTGCTTCCATCTTGGGGTTATGTGATGCTTAACGCAAACACACTTAAGAAATGGTTCATTTCAACTCTTAGTGCGCGGAGCTGGTTTTCCATCACTTTACCTGCTTAATGACCCCGACGGCATTTTACTTTGCGTCCGTTTCTACTCGACAACCTCCTATTTACCCCTCCTATATCGGCAACTCGCGTAACACGTCTGCGATTGCAGTTCTAGCTCTTTAAGACAAACTCCAACCCCTTCTGAAACCTTTTCGTCAGCCCTATACCTCCCCTCCTCCTTTCACTTCCACCAACCCTTTTACCCTTTTCCGACTTCCTCGTCAATTTCCCTTTGCTATTGACTCGGCATCTGTGCCTTAACAACGTTACAACACGGTGCCTTCCCTCCTTACACCTCTCCCCTCCCTATTGTATTTTACCTCCACTTGTAACGTTGTTATGAGCAATAAGGAAAGTTTCAAGACTTAATTACTCTGTCACTAAAATGTTGGTGCTAAATAATTTCATTGTAAAAGTAATAAGTCGGCTTTGCCTTCGATTCTATTTTGATGGTCCTGTGTTTATGATTTCATTTTAAATACGATATGAATAAAAAAAAGGCTTCGTTTAATATAAACTACCACACGTTTTCTTGACAGTGTAATGAATTTCACTCTTTTATTTTGCATATAATGGAAATTTGTACACCAAATTGAATGGTCTAGTGAAGAGATAAATGTTATTTAAATCTGTAAAATAAAGTAATTTTAATATCAGAGAAAAACTAAATAATTGTAATTATTGACTTTAAAATAATGCTCGTGAAATTGTATAAATTCTGTAGTATTACTTTGCCTCTTTTCTTGATACAAATATGAGGAACTATAGCTTAGTTTTGAATCTTTTAGAGAAAAAAATTTATATTTGATAATAATACCAATTGCATTTTTATTGCAATATTGTATTTTTTTAACATAAACATAAACATATTAATGTTTTTGACAAAAAATAACTAAATTAGTAAACGAATTTAAGTGAGTCAAATATAATCTAGATTGTTTATTATAAGTTTTTGTTTCTTTTTAATCAATTACCAATATAAGCATTTGTTTCTGTCTTGGCAATTTAATTATATTTTTTCTTATTTGGAAATGTTTTATTACATTTTTAAGCCACACAGGTCTAAGATATTTTCTCTTTCTTCCATAAAACTTAAAAGCTTATAAAGATGGGAAAGATTTATGGTATTTTATCCCTATACAATTTCAATAACTCCCAACAATAATATCTGAGATAGAAACTCTTTTATTCACAAATGAAAGTTTGACAAGAAGTAAAAAGTTACAAAGCCAAATTTTAAAAAAAAGTAGCTAGTGTTTTTCTCCCATTCGTAAACTCATTTCCCCACCTCTTTCATTTCCAACTTTCCTCAGTATTTCTTATTCTTTTTTTCTTCAGACTACTCTACCATCCCATTTTCTTAAACAGAAAAACGATAAGGCCCACAATACGATACCACAATTTCTAAATCATTAAATACCAAGGTATTTAAGTCTTTTAAGTAAAAAAAAATGTGTTTTCATTTACAAATAACAAACATATTTTTCACCTTTTGTCATATCAAAATAAGTATCTTATTTTATAACATATTTTTTTTGTTTCTGAGATTTTTAAATCGAATGAAAACTTATGTAAATTTAATTTTTTATAAAAACTGTAAGATGTAACCTTCTTTTTCATCTTATTCTTTTTCTTTCCTCAGTAGACGTGCATCTTAAAAATAAAACAATTTTGACACGTTGAATCTGTATCCCACAAAGACAAAAGAAATCGTTACTTATTTTTACTTTGAGACTGGTATTGGATGAGATACTTTTTTATGTTGTTCTGTGATATAGAAGCCAAAATGGAACTTTGTGTGTAGACCTGAATAAGTGTCTGTTCTTAAAGCTACACTTAAAACTAAACTGGATTACTTCTTTTCTCACAAGACCAGACTTTAAAATTGGTTGTCTACGAGATATAAGAAAGAATTTTCTCTCAATAGTTACAAGTTATTTTTAAACTAGTCCTTAAAATTAATCTCTGGAAATTAAATTTAAACGTCCAATACATGTAAAACGATATTAATTTTCAATACAAATAAACACCAATACGATTAACCGGCTATTATCCAATCAGTGTAAGACGTGTGTGAAGAAACTATTCAAATAGATTATTACCCCAAATTCTTATGATGTTTAATGGTCTCGGTGTTTACTGTAATATCACTACCGTGAGCACAATTCATGACGGTTCCTGAATTACACAACGAATATATACCTAGTATAATATTAAATAAACATATCCTTTATCTGGAAATGACAGTTAAACATTTGACAGATTATGACATAGCTGCTCTGTAAAGATGCGATAGTGTCATACTACTCATATTTTACTAGGAAATTTAATTTGGGATTATAAATCGGATAAGATGCAGCTATGAAGAAGTGGCTTTGTAAAGCTGGGGATTTTAAGTGTATCTGTGAGGTTGAGACTTGATAAAGACGTGGTTAATAGGGATTACTTTGAGGGTGTGGCTTGATATAAATGGTGTTCTTAGGTACAGCTGTAAGCATGTGGCTTGTTGGACTTGTTTCACCTTGGTATAGCTGTGAGGATGGGGATTGATAGATACAGTAACTAATACATAAGCGTACAGCCAAAACGGGTGGCAAGACATGGTGCTAAAAATAACACACACTCAGAAATAACCCTATTAGTTTATTTTGTCATAATTGATTACATTTTGGAATTTTTTAAAAACCTGGAATACATGTTGTACTTAATAAAATGATAAAAAATGTTCCAGTAAACATAGGTCCACAAACCAACTCAGACATTGATACAGCCAATCTATTGTTTTTAATAATCACTTCGGTGACCGCATGGTATAAGGAAATCACACTCACAGTGGACTAGACTGTCTTGATGGGCAGATCATGGTTCTATCCCAATCAGGTGTACTAAGCATGGTTTTCCTAAATGAATTTTCACTCTCCCAGCCAGCAAATACGGGCACATTTCCTTTAAATTCAAACTAACTTATCCTTAATATACTAGATTAATCAGTACATATGCATATAACATAAATGGGTAGTAATACATGATGATAAAAAATAAATACTTTGGTTTTTGTTATTTAATTAAACTGTTCCCATATGAATACATTGAGCTTCTATTTGTTCACCTATGTCCACATGAGCTAGCATTGGACTTTCATTTATTTACCAAAATTATTCCTGGGTCAACACTGATGAGAATAACATTAATTACTCAAAGTTTTGTTGCTGTGGGAGTTGTTTGAAGAGTGTTAGATTGTGTTTTAAGATGTTCTTAATGACAGCTTTATTATATTATACTAGTATAAAGCCACACGGCTGACTCACTCACTCACTTACATTAATGTTTACCCACTACAATATGAGATAGACACTTTAAATTTGGCAAAATTATAGCTTCTAGCCTGTAACCGATGGGAAATTTCCAAAAAGATTTAAAAAATAATTTTTAACCCCCCAAAAAATTCAAAAATCTGAGAAACTTTAAAGTCAGTGCGGACCTTTCTTTGGAGGCCTCTTGTGGCTAAACGGTAAGACCTATCAAAAACGGAATTAAATAAGTTTACATCTACTTGCAAAGAAAACTCACTGGGGGTTTGGGTACTGAGCCCCCAACGAGAAAAGCGAGTACCTTATTAAAATGGAAATGGCTGACATATATTTTATTTATGGCTGTGCCATTGGAAATTCTGCTGCTACTGCACGTACTCTCTACGAAAAAACGTGTCTCACTCGCAAAAATTTTGTCCCCTACTATATTTGTGAAAATCCACCAATGAATGTGTGAAGATGGTTCTTTCCAAACACATGTTATGTATCTTGGGTGTCCCAGAAGTTTTTCTACTCCAGATATGGACGTTGTGTTTAGAGAAGAGTGGAACAGATTCCAAGAACTAGTGTAAGCAGAATTTCAATTCTTGAAGGTATCAATGAACATATGGTTTGAAGAATACTTCGTAAACAGTTGCTGTGCCTGTACCATATTCAATGACTGCAGAATCTGCCTCTCCCTGATTAACAAGCAAAGTTGGTTTTTCGTTAATCTCTTCTCGGAACATTATCGATGAAACCAGACTTCATAGCTGATATTCTTTTGACTGATGAAGCTAGGTCTATTCGAAATGGCATTGTGAACTTTCATAATAATCATCTATGGGCAGATAAAAATCCCCCATGCATTTTCGAATCAAGAAACACATAGCAATACTCAATAAATATTTGTTTGGTTATTTTAGGAGACAAACAGGCTTAAGAGGAAAGCTCGGTTTGATGAACAGACTTAAGTGGTTTAGGCTTTTATAATTTTATACTGTATGTTTTACTAAATTTATTGGAGAATGTGTCCCTTAAGGAAAGACAACAAATTTGGTTCGTGGATGACGGAGTATCACCTCAAGATTTGCTAATTGTTAGACATCAGCTAAATGAGACATTTAATAAAAGATGGATAGGTCAAGGAGGTCTATTCACGGGGCTCTACTAGTATTCCCTTGGACTTTTTAGTATAGTGATACTTTAGTAGTTTATTGTATTCGTCGTCTCAAATGACTGCTTTAGCAGACTTATCTCAGCGAGTTGATAACGAGTCGAATTAAGCAAGGTATTTTTCTAAAAACAAGCAAAACTCTCATTCTAAGATCTGAAATTCGTGTGGAAATGGAAGAAAAACGTGTATAACGCCTTTTTTTAGTGCTGAGGTAATAATTTTTTACCAGGTAAACTCAAATAAGGATAATTTTGTGTCCACTCTATTTTTATAATAGAAATAAGTAATAATTCCTATATCTCTGTATGAGTTGGTTTGCGGAACTATTTTTATAGTCATTTTTACTCATTTTAATGAGTACTACGAGAGCCTATTGTTACCACCCACTCTACTACCTATTTCTACGATCATGACAAAAAAAACATAAAGGTAGGTGTGTGGAAACTAAGGAACATTCAATAGGTGTAACATAGTAAAGATTTAAATAACAATATGAATGGTTTATTCAAAGGAAATAACAATAACAATCATTAATATGGCCTCAAAGATCAAACGGAGGTATGATGTAAATCCATTATAAATAACTTATTTAAAATTTGCATGTTACGTTTACGATTATGTTACCAAAAAATTCACGTCTCCTACAGTCAACTGGGTCAATCTTGAAGAGACAGAACAACCCGGAAGTTTGAATTCAGAACAAATTATTAATAATTATATATGAACCAGATATTTATGTGATGACAAAAATAAGAGCCTAATGGGCAACTTTAAATTGTTACAAAGGGTGTCTGATTCATTACAATGAATGCAGACATAAAAAGGTTAGATTTAAATGTCAATATCACTCAGATATTTCTAGCAACACGAGAGCTCTGCTTACAGACTTTAAGTAAAGCACCCGCTGGACTATTAGATGTCACCACTAAAAGGAGACGTATACAAGATCCCTACTTGTTAATAATTAGTCGTACAATACTCGAAGCAATGCATAGTTGTGAAACCAGCCGTTTCTAGCAAAAGATTAGGAAAAATATAAAAGTATATTAAGTTATATTATATTAAATTTATCAATCAGCAAAAGTTACGTTATTTTAATATATATCTCATTATAATTAACAAAAGAAACAATACCCAAAGGGTGAAACTACCTTTGCTGATAACCACAATTTCAAGAAAATTTACATTTAATACGTCATACAACAAATTAATTAATAATTGTAGCTATCTAAAATTTTAATTGACAGGACAGACGCTAGCACCCAAGTGGCGACCGAGAATAATAAGTGTGTCATATCAAAATTACTTCAAATCAATTAACATTAAAGTTATCAAAAATTACGACACCTATTCTGGCTAATACAAAATATTACATTAATTTTGAGTTCAAATTTAAACGCTCAATTTTTTATGCCCGTAGAATATTACGTAGAACAGTTTATCCTGATTTTTTCCAAGTGCAGGACAGCACTTCTCTTGAAGCGTTGAAATCAAATAGTCGATTTTGTGTACAGACTCGTTGATATATATAGAGACTCGTCGCTAGGGTAGGATGGTGTGTAATTGGAACACTTGGTTGGTGACGTCACCTTGGCCATCATGAAGCTAGCATGAAATAACGTAGACCATCGACCAGCTCGTAGAATTGGGTTACGCAGGGATGATCACGTATGCCCGTTGTTTACAGCGACCATTTAGACCTCTTCAATCGAGACGTATTCATTCACACATTGTTTTGGTGGTAGATCACGTATCGTTGGCCAGAGGGCAGGATAGCCGCCGTCCACTGATTGAGGGAAATCTTGACCGGCCCGTTATTGTATAACTTTGAAAAGGGCGGCCAGACATCAGCTGCAGGCTCAGCTAGCTCACTCGGTCCACTCGTCAAACTAGGACGCAACATGTGTAGGCCCGTCTTGGAGGTTATTCTAGCCAGAAGATACATATGGTCAGTACATGAACAGTTTTAGATTGAAAGGAGTTTATTCTTGTTTTATATGGTTTAATGTTGTTCTTGATAGAGATCGAAACTATCCTGAACTACAATAGAGAAGAGTACCATTGTAGGAAGATTATTAGTTTTGATACTATTTGGAGTGGGAAGTATGCGTCCAATAGAGAGTTCATGCGTGAAGGTTAACATGAGATGGGTAGTATATTGTAACTCAATGCTACAATTAAATCTGAACCCACTCTTTTAAACAACCTGTACAGTGATTACAGTACAGTAAATGCATCATTAAGTAGATAAAAGGCATATATACGCTT
This sequence comes from Timema shepardi, assembly GCA_902151425.1. Lineage (NCBI taxonomy): Eukaryota > Metazoa > Arthropoda > Insecta > Phasmatodea > Timematidae > Timema > Timema shepardi. The sequence continues at coordinate 145,404 of CABFVX010001225.1, forward strand.
TACGATGGAATTCTCATTACAACACTCTGAAACATATTTTTTTCGTAATAGTGGTTTATCCATGTATAATTGTCTTTCAGTTTCATAGAACAAAGTCTGTACCCAAATTATGTTACAGAGGTGGATGCGATAACATGAACATTCGTCTGGGCACAACATTTAACTTGAGGTAGCCTTGACCAGTACGTATCTACTAGACTGAGTCAGAGGGAGCCTAACTATCAGTGCGACCAACCCTCCCAGTAAAATGTCTCTCAGCTCTGAAGTGTCACTAGGGTAATTAATTCTATGGGGAGTTGTAACTTTTGGTCACGAGTTGGGAGTGGTGTATTTGTGTTGGGAGTGAGTGGGCTGTGTGGGTGAAGAAGAGAAAGTAGGAGGGGGAGGGACGAGGTCCTCTCATTCAAACAAGAGAACTTCTACACAGCCACAAGGCGAGGACATTAACCTCCTGTGCATCGTGTTTCCTTCACGTATGCAATCACCATTTGAATAAATTTGCCTCGTGATTAAATATGTAGTGTTAAAAAATACAATTTTTCAATTAGATAAAAATACAGCTGATAATCAATTTTAACAAATAAATAATTAAATTTATTACAACCTATTTTGGTATTAAGTTACCTCATGTTTTAAATAAAATATACTCGTATAGCATTATTAAATAAATACTAAAACTATCCTAAAAATAGATGAATCATTAAAAAATATTAGGATTGACGTAAATTACTTCCCAAAGTTTTTATGACACCAAGCTCCTGCGTAAATTTTATCTCACCATTAATAAAGATGGTGTAAATTCAATCCCATGTTAAATTGATTCCTTCTTTTAGCCTAGATATGTATGTCTAAAACTTTTTATGATTTATTACCTAACAAATATTCCAAAATTGACTAAGCTTATTTTCCCATAGAGCTGACGCGATTTTCCCTCCATGCGTTTGGGACAAATTTTAATTGTTACCAAGCCTTTCCCCAATTTTTTTGAATAGTTTCACTCAAAACGATATTGCTTCGTACATATTATATATTATTGCGGGTTGTTTTGTAGATAAATGTACTGTACATTACACCCTATATATATATATATATTTGTGGGAGTGTAGAAAGACGTATAGAGTGAACTGTACAGTGCATTTATCTACAAAACAACCCGCCAAAAATTGAAGGTAACAGTGGAAATAAAAAAGTTCTTGCCGGATAAAATAAACGAGTATGATTCTATAGAAATGATTGCTTTTGTCAAAGAGGTTTATAATTTTAAATGTGCAATTTAATTTATATATATATATATAAATATATATAATGTTAATGGTGTTTACTATTACAATATAAAATACTATATATTTCTGAACTATCTTAATGAGATTATTATATTTTGAAGGTTTGACCTCTATAGTCAAGTTCAAAAAATGTGTGATATATTGAAATAGATGTTTGAAATTTAAATAAATTGTTTAAATTGTTATATTCCACATGATATAATTGATTATATACATTATTCTTTATCTTACGGAAAGATATGAAAGAACGGAATTTTCATTAAAAAAACTCGAACGGAATATAATTTCTAAAAACCAAAATATAAGACATGTGTAATAGTTATTAATCATCCGACACCATAGCTCAGTCAGTAGCGTGTCCGCCTACTGAGCTAAGGGTCGCGGATTTGATTCCCAGCAGGGTAGAAAAATTTATCAATGGTGAAATATTGGTTTAAACTTTCACAATGATGAATTAACGGCCACGGACTAGATGTTGTGTCTTTCCACAGCCATTAATTTAACAATGTAACAATGTAAACGGGTAAACCCACATTTAATCAATGGGAAAAAAATTCTGCCGTGCCAGGAATCGAACCTGGGATCCTTAACTTAGTTAACAGATACGCAATCAACTTAACTATGGTGTTGGATATTCCTAGCGAATATATTTTTAAATTACTTTAAATATGACCTTTCCACTATAATCTAAAGCTTATTAGAAATATCTCATGATTTTATAACTCTAACAGACGGTAGCATTAACTCAATTTGATTTAAATGTGGACTCTACTCCTTTTCCCCTTGTGACCTTCAAATGTAAATTATGTTTTCTACAATATTAGCATCAACACTACTTTCATCTTGGGTTCAATTTAATTATAATGTTACCATACACATTCACATATAAAAATATAACTTTTGAAATAGCCATGTCTCGGTCGATATGAGAATAGGAACATCAAATAATTTGGTATTCTTGTAATTTTCTATTTTTACAAAATATTTACATAACTATGACATGGGTGAAAGATATCAAATTCAAATTCAATGTACCAGTATTTGCATGAAATAAAGGAAGAAAGTATTAAATATAAAACATCTTTATACCTCACAGACAATCTATCCAGTACCAGAAAACTAGACAACAATAGACCGACTTACTCAACAATGCGGGTACCTATTAACTTACTGAAATATTTCTGTAACGAACTAATTTCCGGGACAAGACAAGTTTCCATATTCTTATTCAATTAAATTAACACCCACTACAATGGCCGCATCATCTAAAGCGTCACCATCGCAATATACTAGACTACCGATTACGAGGAGATAAAGGTTCGAATACCGGTTGGGAGTACTGATGGTGTTTATCTTCAATGATTTTCAAATTTACCTTACCGCAAATGTGGGTACACTTACTCTAAATTCAACCTTTCTTATACCTAAGTCTTGGTCCTTAGGAATAAAATTGAATTGATGTATAATTAATTTTATTTTATTATCCTAGCTGATACATTTCTAAACACATCTGCATGGTCAAATCTAATTATTCTTAATTTAAACAAAACATTAGTGAAATAGATATTCAAAATGGTAGAAGCGTCTCGAATTTAAATATTCAGTCCAAGTTGAACGCTTGCACGGAATATAAACAGCCTTTCAAGATAAGGCTGGTCCCAGGTATCAGTGTATCTAATACAGTAAAGATTATCTTTAACGTCAGGTCTGTTCTCTCCCGTGGCCTCCACGGCAGAACTACATCTCGTAAACTTGTTTTAATAGTGGATGTGTTGAATCTTTGCGCATGAGTTCGTACGAGTGTAACCCACACAAATATGGAACAAAGATTAACGGGGTCAAAGAACAAGTGTCTACAGAAAAGAATATCGGCATGAAACACAGGAGAATGGATGTCATTACTTGTCTCTGAAAAAGAGTTTTTAGTAAGTGTCAGTATATAGTTGTTGCGTTAACCACAGTTTTTTTTTTTACTTTTCATATATATATATATATATATACAGGGTGTTCTAAAACACAGGGCCCAAACTGCGCGTATAGTTTGTTTGAATCAAAAATAATACAACATTCCTTAACATTTAAATTCAGAAAACTATGCTAATACCATTAAATTGTGTTCAACATTCTGGTTCACTGCGCTGGGAGAGCAAAGCTGTGCAAGCATGAGTGTACAATAGGTTGCATAAGGTTTAGGCGCATGGCACTGCCCGCCTTGATATATTGGGGGCATTGAAGCAGAACATATCACAATAAATAAAAAATCATCACGCCAGTCCATCTAAAAATGGAAATATGTTCTGAGAGTTACCGTAAACGGTCCTACATCACAAGTACGTGTCAGCATTACATGTACAGTGACACTCGCCTAGTTCCTATGCAACCTGTTGTACATGTGTGCTTGCACAGCTTTGATCTCTCAATGCTCTACGCCGAGATAATGGCATTAGAATTGTTTTCTGGATGTAAGTGTAATGGAATGTTGATTTTTTATTGGCTCAAACAAACAATATGTGAAGTTTGGGCTTTTGATTTTCCGAACACCGTGTGTATATATATATATATAAAGTCAATCTCGGTGGTCTTTCGGTAAAGTATTCTCCTCATGACAAGATTTTTGTGGGTTCAAGCCCAGCCAAAGTCGATGGACTTTTCTTGAGAAATATAAATCATAAGCACAACTTACTTTGAAGGGCGAGTAAAGCCATCAGTCCCATGACGATTGTAGAATGTAAATGAATCGTGGAAGCTATATGAAAATACATTTCCCAGCACAATTAGAAGGACCTTTCGCTCCCACTTATAAAAATTCAATGTGGAAGAAAACAGGGAATCACCACACATACAAAACCTCCATTGTATATTGGATTTCTACCAGATGGTGCAAATAGCACTAACTGGACATGAGGTTGAGTAAACGCCCAAAACCAGGTGAATAAAAATCACATCAAACAAACCATCGAGTTTTTTTACTTCAGGCGAAGATAAAATTTAGGTATTTAAATAAATTAGTTAATGTATTTATGAATTTTTGTTCGTGTTAATGTTAAGTCATCTAGAGAGCTGAAACTTAATGTATATACTTGGGTAAAAAATAGGAAAATAGGATACTGTCATGACCTACCCACCATGGGATCGATTTGTCAAGATAACTTGCTGGAAGAGCAATGTCACAAGCAAGGTAATTAAGTGGGTTCGAAATAATACGTAGTGTTGCGAATTTTGATTTAATCTAATATCACATTATGTATGATCTCTTAGTAACTTCTATTAAAGATAAAAATATATCAGTACTGGACACTCGGGCTCGTGTAAGAACTGGCTTGTCTTATGGAAACTTGGACCAATGTATTTGACTGACACTGCGCGTGAACACTGCAGAACGTGATCTTGGGACCCCGGGATCAACAGTTGCCCTCTAAATTCAAGTTCTACTGATGATCAGAAAGTGTAATCTGCTATAGTCCGTGGTCGAGAAGCGTAAATATCTGCGATATTGATGGAACTGTGACTGCTCAGATATAAAAAAATGATAAGGTTTTAACGCCCGTTTTGGAATCTTTCCTGGACCGGTAGCTCAAATATTGCTACGAATGGTCAGCATTCTCTTTCTACATTTCTAGTTAATTACACCATATAAGCCAGCACTTTTTTACACCGCCGTCCACTCGAGTTATGTAGATCCAAATCCAATCAAGTTATTGTTTAATGCAATAATTTCAGTTAACTAATAGTCTAGTGACCACAGTTCTTGGCTATAGTTTCAGAAGTCTTGGGTTTGAAACCTGTTGTTTCAAGATTTTCTGTGAAGCAGTGGATTTGAAGCAGGATCAAACTCAGCCTCGTGAGGACAAATGAGCAGCTATTTGAATGAAATGTATCCAGTCAATAAAACTGATATTAATGGCTGGATGTTTCTTTGTACTGAACACATGACACAACCTGTTCACATAAATTGGCAGGCCCATCTTCGCCAAAATATGGTGGCCACTTTATCAGTATTGCTCGATTGTGAACTGACTCCATGGAGTTTTAAGTTCAGTCAAGTAATAGCTTTATTACTACAGTAGCTTAATCTTGAGTGAAGCAAATTATGTGCTTGCAAGAACTGAGGGATTACGGTAATACACTTCTATTTTAATTCATCCAAGCTATTTTGTTTAAAAGCTATGCCTACTCTTTTTGTGGGCACAAATAAACAGCGCTCAAGCCAAGTTATGTTTGAGAATACTGTTAAAGGTCTACACTCACAATACCTGATAGTAACAGGATGTGAGCGGGCTGTCATTGGCTTACCACAGAAATGTCGGACACTGTCAATGCCCATTATACAGGATTATGAACGTAGCATCTGCGTTCTGCCTGCGTACACGGTCGAAACCCGATTGTTCCGCCTGCTACTCTGGTAAGTAACCTGATATTATAATTCCTATGGGTAATCTACCAGGAAAAAGCTAATCTTAAAACCGTTTATAAAAGCACTCCAGTCTGACTAGACGCTATAGTGGTTTCTTATCCAGTCCCCAAGATTATCTTCAAACAAATCTAGAAGTGCAGTAAAAGTTTCCCTGTCGGTTAACGAATGTGCTTTCCTTTTTTTATGTCAATCGCTCTCAAAACTCTTTAAGGTCTGAATGTTCTTGAAATTTAAGTTTCCATTTTCTAACAAGATTTAGAGCTAATAAATATCTGTTATGGGCTAAGTGATTACTATTTTCTCCCTTTGATTCAACATTCTACATACCTACGCTATTTCTTTCTATGAGTAGCCCTAACCTCAAACCTGGTGGCACCTGTGAAGTGACCAGCTTGGTTAACCTACCTTGTATCACGGGGTTTCTCACCCCTTGTTCAAATTTGGAAAGTCAAACACCCCCTCGTCGGAATTCTTGTTAGTATTCGTTTAACATTCGTCATAAGGTTTTCTGTAAATGTTGTTAGATAGAAAAAAAGAGTTAGTAGGACCATTACTTTAAATTTCTTTACTGGAGAATGGCCATGCTTATTTCTATTTTGGACGAAGAATAACATCGTTATTTGGTTCACGAAACTCTTAGAAACAGATATCTGAAGGCAAATTTCGGGTTCCATATAAACGGCTGATTGATGTTGACGAAAATTTTTTCCAGTATTTCCATTGCGCCACCTACAAACACAGGCTTGCTAACGTTGCATGTCCGGAGTGGACTGGAACGTCTTACGTCCAGCAAAACATTTTGACCGAGAATGCATGGCAAAATTTTATAATAAGAACCGGACCCTAACGGGCTCGATATGGGATAGAGGGCACGTTATTTTATTTAAATTTAGACAAATAATATTTTTTGCTTATCTTGGTCAATTTACGGTCAGATCTATTGAGTAAAGATCTTAAAGTGCATCTTCAAAGTGGTACCTATACATCTAATTTCTCCCTTCAGTAAATACCGAACCGACTACGGCGACAGTATTGTCTAGCGCGTCACTCTCGCGATAGGATATACTGCCGATGACGGGAAGATAGAAGCCAAATCCAGATTTTAACTGTGAGCGTTTTCATTTTTCTTTCCATAAATTGCCAGTAAATTTCCTCCCAAATTCTGATTTCCTCGACATCATTTCATGAGCAAAATAAACTGTATGCATATAGCCCAAACAGTGACAAAGACTCCGTTGAAATCAATGTGATCGCTTCAGCGTCTCCCAGAATATGTATCGGGGAGGAGGTAATGTAACTTCTTGTTATTCTTCTGTAACCCGGTTATCCACTCAGAGGGGTGAGTGAGGTTCCTAATACTACCTCCAAACAGTGGATCTCCCTGGGAGGTTCTCCACGATATGGAATTATAATACCTCAAACCCCAAAAACATCGTTATCATCAATTTTTGGATTAGAGCTTAAAACGGTTCAACCAATGCTACCTACGCTGTAATTTAAATTAATTGAGACTAGATCTATATAAAACAACTGAGATTCAAAATATATTTAAAAATCAAATGTTCTTACATACAAGGAAATATATATATATATTTTTTTTTGAGTGTTGGTTATAATTACTTAATCTCTGATATAAACCACTTTAATATTTGAGCCACATAACTTAGGCCTAATATACGATTTTAATAACTTAAGACTTAAACCTATATATATATATATATATACACACTTTAAATAAACATTTATACCTACACTGGAATTTAAAACATTTGAAATAACCATACATACCTACACTGAGGTTTAAAAAACTTGAGACAACATTTTTTACGTAGGTACACAGCGATTTAAAAAATATTTAAAGAGCCATAGATGCGTAGGTACACTGCGATTTAAAAATCTTGAGACAACCATAGATACCTATACTGCGATTTAAAAAAACTCGATACAACCATAATATATCTATAATACAAATTAAAAATTTTACACAACAATATATTGAGTATAACTACTCTATGATTGAAATTACTTGAGATTTAGCCATTAATATTTATGTTGGTATCCAAAAACATTTGGAAGTTAACTGTAAGTAAATGCATACGTATATTTGGGTAGAATATACCAACCATGGCCAAGGTTTGGCAGTGCTATTTATAATTATTAACTGAGAACACCAGTTTAACTGATAACTACCTCCATCTCAAAATAAAAGGTATGCCAGAGCTACAGTTTCCATATTTATTGTCGGATAGACACATAAAACCTCTTGAGATAACCCTACTAAAATTTTCGCACGTATTAGCTATTAATCCAATTGAACCACTGTACCCAAGTAACAAGGGAGCGTTATTATACTACCTATTTTAAATTTTAACTTGTGTAGCGGTATTCATCCTAGCATCAAACTATTTTAAAACTCTACTGCATAGTTGCCCTTACTTACAGGTACTGAGCTCACATTAATGCAACATTCGACCTCACCTTCTAAAATACTCTATACCTCCTCTTTTATTTTAGCAACCTCGTCACTTAATGAACACAGAATGTAAGTTAAAACTATCAATTGCTCTCATCCTATTTTCCTATTTCATGAAAAACCAATCCGTGTATAAATATTTGCTCTGGCACTCCAATGATATTTTCTTTCAAGTTATATTTATTCTTCCTTTTTCCATCACTCAATTTTATAAGCCACTAATGAAGACTATTGTCAATTTATCGTTCATTATCATTTAACTTGAGAATTTTGAAAGATTTCCACAGCTTGGAATATCTCTTATTAGTCTGGACGATTGTTGTCAGATAGGCAGGCGTAATAATGGTTAAACATTACCTGAATTTAGCCACTAACAATAACACTTTTCTTCCAAACAGAAAATTATTATTTTATTATATCCTATTCTGCAAACAATTATTTACTTCATCTATTCAGTGGCGGCAATAAGGGAGTGGAGGGGGTGGACTGCACCGGGTGATACCATCAATTAGGGTAATACTAAAATGAATGTCTATAAGACACACTTTTCTCTATTAAAATAATTTAATATATTTTTATCAAATTACAGAATATATTTCGTATGAATTTAAATACTTATGTATACATATGCATATATAATGTATGATATAGACTCACGTGTTTGAAAGTTGTGTTCTATTTTAGTTGCTTTAATGCTATTCCGTATTATCCACATATGAACATTATTTCAATAAAAATTAAGATAGTATAAGTTACAGTTATGTTACCAGAACTGAAATGTAGAGTTGATGAGAAACCATGTTTTAAATCTATTTCAGTTACATTTGCCTAGATTTGAACCTCATTATTCCCACTATCACCTAACCAGTAAAGAGGAGATTGGAATCTTTGTCTTCCTGACCATAAGAATAAATTAGTTTAAAAAATACATCTTACAACCTATAGTTTATTAATACACACTGAATTGAGTATTTAAAATTCGCTTTATAAACATGGGGTTGTATAAGCATTTGGCTTACAAACTAACTTAAATTAGGACATAATTTATTAAATATAAGCACTATTGAAGGAAAATACCAATGTCTTAGTAACAGAAACCATTATCCCTTAAAGAATTAATTGTTATAAACAGAATCTAGTATCAAACTTGTTTTGCTCGACATATGCCTGTACCCCTTTATCACTGAAACACGTGGGCAGTCTCTAATTACTCATTGCTTCCCAACATCAAACGAGCTTACCATAATATTGACAGAAGAGCTACGATTATATCCAGTGACCGACAAGTACCACGGGTTGAACTAAATACAGCCTCCGGCGTCTATCGGCGTATTAAGTCCCTACAAACAGTACAATGCACCTGCAATGAGTCGCGACAATTAGGCTTCACCCCTGCAGAGTCGACTGGCCAAAACCAATTGGATTTTCAAGTTGATTAAGCGCATTGCTCGGTTTTGGAAGGTTTATTATCTGTGGACAACCGTGTTTCCCCCACGTCAACAGCCTTGGGGGTAAATGGAATGAGGTAAGGGTTGGGATTGTGCTTTTTTATTCATGCATGTGAGGAGAGAGTGGCAGGTACCGCAGATATTTTGTGAAGCTATACTCTTGCGTGAACCTAGGTTTGTTTCATTCATACATTTAGGCTTACATACAGCGTTAGAAGTAAGTTATTATTATGTATGATTAAGATGAGATGGAATAGAACTCGAATTAAGTTCGGTATTTAATATTTTTATGACCAAAAATTATTCTTGACCTAAATAAATAAACTTTTGCTTAAATAGATAGATTGATTCTAGTTTCTTACTCATAGTAATCTCTACCGTTATTAAATATCCATCGTGAGCAATGTGTAATATGACGAAGACATTTTCAATTCACTCAAAATGTTTTTAGTCATATAAACTTTTAAAATATTGACCATAGCTTGATATTCTGTCCTTACCACCGTATACAGTCTCATAAAACCTATGTAGTAATATAAAGCTATTAGAGTCAAAACCATTGGTTAAGCTACGATAACTGTATACTGATTTTATAAAATTAGGAATAAACACACTTATAAAATACTTATTACAATATAAAATGAAGGGGGTAAATGTATTAATTAAATGAACATTAATAATATATTACCCCTGGGGTGAATGTATTAGTTAAATTAACATTTGTAATATAAGATCCATGAGCTAAGTGTAATAATTAAACGAACATTAATAATATACTACCATTGGACTGAATGTATTAGTTAAATGAACATTAGTAATATAAGATCCATGGGGTTAGTGTTGTCTATGAATTAAATGAACATTAGTAATACATGATCCATGGGGTTAGAGTTGTCTATTAATTAAATGAACATTAGTCATACATGATCCATGGGGTAAGAGTTGTCTATTAATTAAATGTACATTAGTTTTAACATGAAATTAAATAGGGAATCTAAGATTTCTTTAAAAAAATCATGTGGGTGCCAAACATCTTAATTTAGTTACTAAGCATTTTAAAGGTCTTGGGTACATTTGCTTGTAGGACCTATACATTCGAAATTTAAAAGAATTGTTTCATCTTTTAACAAATTAGTACAGTGACATGAATTGTTAAACGTCCCCGATTAGATTCGTGACATGGCTTAAAAATGTATCATTGCTGAAATGTGTGATTCTTATTTCACAGTTAATGAAATATTTACGACTAGGAATAAAGGTGCCATGTCTGTTCTTTACGTGAGTTTTAAGTCATGTGCTGATATAATCAGTTGGTTCATAAAGTGCACGTTAAATACCTAAAGTGAAATAAAATGAAGTCTGACTACTATGTCTACATTAATTTTTAAGCCATAATATGTTATTTATGGTTTACAGTCAGCAGATGATCATAGCAAATATATTGAAACATTATATTTGAAATATAAAACATGAAGGGTAAATGGTAATGATTATCTTCGAGAACATTAACTATAGATTGTAAAAAGATACTCTAGGTATTTAAAATAAACGGATAAGATTCCATTACATCCCGTTTCTAACCCATCTTTTTATTCCAATTACAATTTCTCCTTCTAAAGGAAAAAAAAAGTTTGGTTTTAAGAGGTTTGCCTAGGTTGGGTTACGTTTTTTTATATTGAAGAATTGATAGGTAGGGGACAAGTAGATGAGATGGAGTCCTCTCACTCTTCTCCTAACCACGATATATCGATTGGTTTGTTCTCAGTCCATCGACTTTTCCTCAACGACGGATGGGTGAAGGAAAGGAGTGGAGGGTTGACAATTAGCGGCACCAGGTGGCCCAGAGAAATAACAATCCGGTCTCAGGGGGTGAACCACATCTAGAAATGGAGCTTTAACCGCGGTGAAACAAGCGGACAAGTGCTGCTATATTGAGAAAAGGTTTAGTTTGAGAGTTATTACATAAATAATGGATGGCCACAAATTAATCCTAGATATACAAAGTTGGTACGGGGGTTGAGTATTCAATCCCACACTTTAATCAATTATAGTAATTATATACTAATTTGAATCTGAACTTGCTCAACCTCCATGTAGTTATCTACTAGACTCTAGTCCAAAGCGCGGATGATAAATTATTGTTATTGTAAAGAATTTTTCTGCTGTTGCAGTTATTTTTAAATCAGGATAATCGAACCTTATATTAGGAAGGAAGAAGATTCTTTTTAATGTAATTTAAACAAAAAAGTTAGAAGTTTATTTCGAGAATGAGTAATAATTACATCTTTTAGCTAGAAATATAATTAATTAATGTTCCTCTACTCTACTATATAATTTACGGAATATTCTCTAAGACAGGCAACAACCAGCGTAAATAAACTTAATCTTCTATCTTGAAAATAATCAAATAACGATAGTTTAGGGATATTGAACTGGTAGGGATATAATTAAGGGCATCAGTCTCGACTTGTCTGGATTGCTAGTGCTGGCTGGTTGGCACTCAAATCTCAGAAGAATATATTAAGGTACTTTTTTCCTGGTCGTTTATCCTCTGTCCCCTCATTAAAATTCAGTTACATTTTCTCTAGATTGTTCGTTCATATTTTTAATCCCTACATCACTAATACAATTAAATGCCTACATCCCGGAGGGAGAGTAAGACAATTTGGGGGAAAACCATCATTTTGATCAATCCGAAACAATTTTCAATCGTTTGAGAACAATATGTTTGCCTGCATCGTTAGTCGCATGGTCAAAGGCGTCACTCACTTTTGCATTTGATTCTCGGTGATGGAGAGGTATGAGTGGACTGGTAGGATTCAACCGGTCCGGGACGACAAATACTACATTCATAAATATGGCTGAAGATGTGTTTCAGTTTGAGCTGATATGGTGGAGTGAAGGTGTTTTTTTTAGCACAGCTAATTACTAACCGTTTGGGTTATATGCTTTTGTACTAAGTACGCTTATCATTTTAGAGATAATTAATAGGGGTAATTTTTAGAACAAGTATACCCGCATTTGTGTATAGAGAGAGTGGAAAACCACGTTGAAAAAATCTTCTTCAGTACACTCGACTGATATTTTAACCTCGATCCACCTATCATCGGCAGTCTAGTTTACTAAATTAATTTTTAATTTTCTTCACATTTGGATATCAACATTTGTTGAATATCTGTCAATAGTATCCTGGAATCAAATGACAACTTTTTCTCTTCAATTAAATAGGTTCTTATCTATTTCCGGTATACTCTTGACATACATTCAACAAATGTTGGTAGCAGCATGTGAAGAATATTAAGCTTTGTAATGAAAAAATATTTAATTTTGGAATAAAATTTTTTGCCATAAAAACAGCAAAAATACTTTCCTTAGCTCGCGTTTTCTATATCCCCACCATAAGAGGATCAGACAAGGAAGAAACTGAACCTATACATGCGTAAAGGTAGAATGCCAAACAATCTTGTGGGGAAATTACCCAAAGTGATTGTGACTTAACAAAGTAATCAGTTTCTAATCACCTCTCCATAGGGATTAACCTTTTAAACGTTGAAGATGCAATCTGACCAAAAACGTGGTATATCACAAGGAAGGCTCGGCCATGGCTCAGAATCCTGGGGGTGCTATTTCGACAACTTCATAAGAGCTCTGGGTATGGATATCTACTAAGTGTTGTTCAAGTTTCTTATGTTGTCACTTAGTCATGACCTCCAAAATGCTCATCATATTTGCGATGCTTAAAAACACCAACATCAAAAATGTGTTGCTGTACAACTATTTTGAACACTGCATTTTACTACCCGTTTGGTTTGTACGCATATGTAGGCCTACTAGCTACGATAATGTGTTAGAGATGATAAAGGTAGAATTTAGAATAAGTTTACCTATATTATATCATGAAGGGAAATTGAAATTTTTTAGGAAAACCATCCTCATTACACACGACCAAAATTCGAAAACTGATCTCACAGTGATTGGTAGTCTAGTTTATTGTGAAAGTGATGTCTTAGACTATGTGGCCACTGAAGTGGGTTTATTTTCATTTAATTTCCTTCATGACATGTCTAATATGTGGAGGGGATTGATAATTTAATTTTATTTAAGTGAAATCTATTGAAAACCAGTTTTACGTATTATCTTTATATATGTGTGTGCACCGATAGCGCTATACGAATATTTACGCTAATATGGTAAGAAAGAGGAAGTTAAAATTTCGAGGAAGTATTTATGTATTTGTGTTGAAGGAGAGTGGAAAACCATTGAAGAGAAATTAGTCTTAGTACTGATAACCGGAATTCGAGATTAAGAAAATAGTATTGTAAAATTGAGATAAACACTCGATTTAACTTGTAAGATAGCATTCTTACCTTTAATTATTCAAATTGTTTTTTAGCTTATGAAATAGAGCCATAATGTAATCCAAAATATGACTAAACTTTTATGGTAAACGGAGGGTGCCTATAGTTTGATTAAGACATTAGGCGTATATAAATCTAGAAATCATTCTAAAGTATGAAATTAAATAATGGGTGTAATATGATAATATTGATACGGCTTGGAGAGATACTTGTTAGATTAAAATATTATATAAATTAGACAATAACTGAACGTGTCTGGATAGATACACAATTAATAACATGGAGTCATTATAATGGATACAATATAAACGTGATTGGTATAAATTGGAATAAAGGTTTGGTTTGGATTTAATTTGTAGGCCTATTCTTTCTTAAGTATTTCTTAAACCATAGTGTCCGGTTAAACACCAATTCTACTAAAGATTTCTCAACATCTCTAAAATTAAACTGGTCACTAGGATGAAGAAACACCAAAGAAAGGGTAAAAATTCAATCCAAGCCAAATCTATATTAAATCTTATACCAGTCACGTTTATATCGTATCCATTGTAATGCATTCATATTATTTATTGTGTATCTGCCTAAACACGTTCAGTTACTGTCCGGGTTTTCCAATATTATTTCAATGTATTAATTCTTTGTTTAGATCATCTATATAAAATAAATTTAGTAATTATTGATCAAAGTCTTATTTATTATTTTATTAAGAATAACTTAGTACAAGAAAATACTCCACACTAACAACAATTAATTGGTTGCATTACGATAACATAAATACTTATTTATCACTTTTATAAAATGGAATCTTCAAATCCAGTGGCAGGAATGTTGTCTTAGTGCCAGTAAGATTGACTGATGAACTTAACTATTATCCAGGTGGATAGGATTAAGCTAAGGTTGGGGATCAAGTATGTCCTTCTAATGATTGATAACCCTTATATATAAATATGATCTTATTAATCTCCTTAAAAATCACCTTCCTCATCCTTTTACTGAAATTAGATGTGAGGCATTCTCCCTTGTCCTGCAAAAAATAATTAAATACCACATCAGCCTGACTCAATACCTTCAAGCTATTTCGTTCACGGGTGCATTTCAACAAGTCAACAACATGGCCGCCATCCGGAAGTAACATGGCCGCCGTACTGTTCTTGACGTGACTGAACAAAGTGAAACATGTTAGGTTTCACCGTTGTCAGTAAAGTTGCCCCCTTTCGCTCCCAGAATGAAAAATAGCCTCCCATCATTAAAAAAAAAAGTCAGTTGTTTTTCTCGTTGTTCTAAAAAATGAGGAAGGGGGTTGTTCTACCTCTCGGCTTACCGGGGAGGTTGGGAGGGCAACAAAGCAACAAATTGCAGCAAGATGAAGTATCATAAGCAGCCGTTACAGACGTTGCACAGAGTAAACACAGGTTGGGTGGTGGCTATGGGGGTATGATTGATGGATGAGTTCAACTGTTGCTTGGCTTGTTTCTACATTTTGTTTGTTTTGGTTTTTTTAAAAGAGGGTTTGGGTTCGGAGAATAAAAATGTTGAAAACCGTTTACTTTGCTGTCACCCATGTTCCACTATTTTTTGACCACAAGGACATAAGTAAATTGACGTCAATTGAACGTGTGTTAAGTTGCTTCACTTACTGTGCTCGTTTGTAATAATTACGGTTAGACTCGCTCGTTTGGATAATGATCGCTTAATGAGGAGGGCTAGTTTATGTAAGTGTCAAAAGAACATTTGGTGTTACCGCCAATCTTAACAGAAGATCCCAGGCTATACAAATCATTTCTAAATTGGAATTTTGATTCTTGATTTTTGATAGTCATTTTGATATTTATTAAAATAGAATTTTCTTTGTGAAGGTGATTTTAATTAATCACAAAGTCTTAGATAATTGAACATTGCCCAGGTCGTTGACACTTTAGTTCACGTCAGTAGCATGTCTGACTATTGAAGTAAGGGTTCTGGGTTCGATCCCAAGCATGATTGGAAACATTGTCATTGGTGAAATGTGGGTTTCCCTTTTCATAGTGTTGAACTAATGTCTGGAGGCTGGGTGCTGTATTTGGACTAGATTTTAAGTTAGTTTATAAGTCTTGTACTGATATTATCAGTTAGGTAGAGATTGATATAGGTTCTATTGAAGATATACGAGAAGTTTCTGAGTTCGTCAAAGATTTATGCAAGCTCTAATACAGCATTTTTCAAACTGAGCTCCACAGAGCCCTTGGGTTCAGCCATGGTTACGTCAGGTGACTAGAGCCAATTTTGGAATGAACCTTTATTTGTTTTTAACACTATAAAATAGCATCAGTAATTAGCGTTTTCAATTCTTTCAAATCTGAATAAAGGACACTTGCCAAAGGTTAAACCAGAAGTAATGTTTTCCATTTGTTTTATACTATTATACTTGTAGAATTACCAATCTTTGGTGGTTAAAGTCATTTTCTGCTGACCTAGAGGTGCCGGGTTCGTTTCCCAGCTAGTATCGAGTTTTTTTATTGGAAGGGGAGTAGTTCCCAGTGTCACCATGGTTCTGTTAATTAGGCTTAAGCTAGGTTTAATATCTTCATTGGCTTTACCTCGTCATATTCACAATCCCCTTATCTCAACGGGACATGGAAAGAGCCTCCACGAAAAGGATGTAAGAGTAGTACAGTATATTCGGTCGTCCCTTTGGTCAACAGTATATTAGCACAGGCTAATCTTTCCACAAACGGGGCTACTAATAATGTAGCCCAGACGCGCCTTTATTAATAGGTGTAAAATTTAACGATCATTGAATGCTAATTTTATTATTGAAGTAAAATTTTTTAGGGCTACAGATTTTTTGTTGAAAAATTTCCCTCTATCTTAAAGGTTTTGGAACCCCTAATATAATATACACTTTTTATAGAGTTATATTCCCACTCTAGTGTACCCTATATATAAAAATGGGCTATCAGATACTGCATTAAACTTCGCAGGACTGCAAAAACAAAAAAACTCGTCCTTTACTTATCGAGATTACCATACTCTAGAATCTGCCAAGATTAAAACTAAACATTTTTGAACATAGATTTGCAACCCATTCCCCCAACGATCTAGGCCATGTCCATGGATCCAAGGCCTTGGTGATTCTTTAAATTGACATTCACACAGAGCATTCGGATTTAATGCAGATTTACGCGCTTGAAATATTTTTTAGTTAAACATAAGAACTATTTAATATTGGTATTATTTTATAGGTACATTGCGAGTGTAGTAAAATCTCACAGGTTATGTTGGGCAGGACATGCAGTGCTAAAATTGTGGTCAAGGTATTGGTTGGCAAACCCAATGAGAAAAGACCACTGGGAAGACCCAGATGCAGATGGGGGGACACATTTGGACAGACCAGAGAGATACGGTGTAATGAAATAGACTGTATATAACTAGCTCTAGATAGGTATAGGTGGCGTACTTTTGTGAGTATGGTAATTAAATTTCGACTTCCTAATTCAATATAGAAAGTAAGTATTGTTTTATAGGTACCAATTGATAATATCTATCAAAATAAACAGCTGCATATAATATTACTTTTGTTATGAATATGTGAAAGTAGCTGTAGTAACTTTAATTGCAGTCAGATAAGACATATTTGACCACATAGTCAAAATATAGTTTTAGGTTTTACTCCTCTATGTGACTATTAATATTATATTCAGTTAAACAATCTTGTGTTTCTTTATACATCATATAGTAATAATACACTTGCACTAAAATCTATGATATTATAACTCACATTAAAATTGTTGATAAGAGATTAATTTTCACTAGAACATAGTACGTACTAGCACTAGAACATATCAAGTACTACCACTAAAACTTAGTACTAGCACAATAACAAAACAAGTACTATCACTAGAATCTAGTACTAGCACAAGAACAAAGCAAGTACTCACTAGAACATGTTATTTACTACTAGCACTAAAATCTGTAAACTAGCATAATAATAGTCTCCACCTCAAGTTGTAGGCCCATCAGTCTTATTTACACATTATAAGATCCAACTGCAATGTATGATCACGGGGAAACATATTTTATTGTGACTTTTGACCCAACCTTTTTTTTAAGTTTTACAAACGTGTCCCTCTTTATTAGAGAGTTTACAGTTCATCGGAATACAATGTACACTGAATATCAAGCCAAATTAATTTGTATTGGTTTATTAGTAAAGTCGTAATTTTATTGTAATACATTAAGAATCGAGATGTTACCATAAATAAATTACAACATATTTATATCAATTTCAATCAAAACTAAAATTCTACACATTATTTGCTAATATACTTTTTCTTAAAATTTAGCATGCTTTATGGGTATAGCCTTGGCCTTTAATGATTAAAAGCTATATTAATTGAGTTTTCAAAATCTTATTTAAAATAATCTACAATAATATTACTTTAAAATTAAAGCATAGAAAACAACTGTTACTATCTTATTTTTAATTTCATTAAAACATATAGGGATTTATCCAATCAATTATTTCAGATATTTTTTTAAAATATTAATTTCAGTTAGATAGTTTTACATTGAAACCTCTGAAATATTATTGTGTAGTATGCTGCGTGAAATCAAACCAGTGAGCACGTGGACTAAACGTCAGGATCATATATTTTGTTTTATCCCTCTGCAAACAAGCAAATATGGGTTCATTAAGTCTATATTCTACCTTTCCCATCCATTCACTTTAAGAGTTACTAAAACGCCGTACAAACCGGATGGGTGGTAAGACGATGAGAAAAAATATAAATAAAACTCTCTAGGGGTGAAAAAAGAAAAGGTATAATCGAGTTGAAGGCTTCGAATCAGGAAACGTCTCCATCCTCCCCACTCCCAACCTTTTTGAGGACGTTTATTTCAATTATTCATGTGAGGAAGAAGCACGTGTGTTTGAAACATCTCGCCACATGTTTTAAATGTGTCTGTATCCACCCTTTCGTCTACCTAATGAACGAGTATCATCAACTACTCCTTCCTTTTATTGTTCCTGGTGTGTTTTTTTGTTTTAGGAAAGCTATGGAATAGAGACAGAATAAGAGCTAGATTTTTTTTGCCAACCCACCCTTATTCCATACATTCACCCTCTTTACCCCAGAAGAAGAATCAAAAACAATGGCCACCCAAAAGCTTTCCCCGCCAGCTGGAGTAGTGATGAGCGAGCTCACCACCTACCATTAATATCCACATTAAGAGGAGTGGAAAACTGGTGAAGAGAAAGGGGGTGAGTGGGCGTTTTGCTGACCACTCGACGGAGAGATGGCGAGCAGATAGAACACGCCTTAGAGGGGGGTAACCCACCCCCACAACCCACCTTTCTCCTCATCATACCAACGGTACACCACAACAATTGATGATTACGATGACCACCGATACGACCCGTAAGCTCTCCTCCCCCAAAACGCTTTTCACCCCAACAACTTCCACCCCTTCAGACCCCTCCACCCCCCTCCCAACCAGTCCTGACACACTCCACACTTAAAACATGTTGCAAGAGAAGGTTTTGACATTTCCAAGTTTTTTTAATAATGTAAAAACAGCACGGGCTAACGAAACGCTTTGATATGACCCACTTCCTGCATTTATTATACGTGTATGATATTCCATTTTGGTTGTTGTCTCTTCACATACTAACACCCCCGGTTTTTTAATCAAGGGAAAACTTAGTTGCAGCCAGTTAATTTGTGCTGGTTTCCCTTTTATTAATTAGTTAACTTGGTGGGGAAACGCTTTTGATTTTATGGTGAAGTAGCTAGAGCTTCACGGAAATTGGCAATACACTTTTAGCTTCTGTTTAATTTCTTGTTATTTATTTGAGAATCTCTCTAGTCATTATTTTAGTAGATTTGGTAGAAAAAATAATATTTAATTGATTAAGGATGTCTACACACTATTTACTCTACAAAGTAATATATTTTTATCATCTTTAATTCACTCTGGTCTTATAAAATCGTTCAACACCTGCCAATTGCCATTAACAAAATTTCAAGTAATATGTAGACAATTATTTATCTACAAAATAACGAAATTTGATCTATTATAAATAACTGCGATTCAAACAAATATGTAAGATACTATAGTTTCTTTGATACACAAATTTGTATATAATAAGCTTCTTCTATTCAGCTGTTAAGCGCTTGGAATAAATACATTTTACATTTTTATTTCTTAGTAAAAAATTTGACATAAATATTTTGTATGATCCAATTTAAGTCAAGCGTTAGAATCTAAACGATGACATAGATTATAATCCATTTAAATATCAATCTTCGTCTCCTATTAAGCATATATTTAAGTCTATACATGAAGTAATAGAATTACGCGTAGGTGTAATTCGGGGTCATGTTAGAAGCGTGCTAAGAACCTATATAATTTATTTTGAAAGCTAAAATAAAATACGGCAAATAAAGTGACAGGTGGTATTTTTTTTATATTAACTCTTTTACGTCAACTTACTTTATGTGTTTGTTATATATTTGATTAAATAGCAATATTTCTATATTAGTGTGACCATTTAAAAACTTTTATTTATTACAGTTTTGAATATAATTCTTTAAAGAAATATTATAAGCTCGGTAAGGAAAATATTTTATAAATGAAGATACAAAATAATATAAAGTTGAAATTACTCTGCATAGTTGCTAATGTGATTGATTGATTGATTAACACGATCATAAGACATGTTCATAAGACCGTAAAATTAAATAATATATAGCTTATTAAAAGGTAGTATAATTTTGTCAATGATTAAGTGAATAATAATTAATATCTTAAGATTTAAAAAATATTTTAATGCCTTTGCCAATATATATTACTACTATCTATTATTATATTGGCAAGTGTTTTTAACAGTTCAGTACGGTACAAGTAGGCATAGTTAAATCTAACATGTATTCGATCTTAAGCTTATCATCGATGATTGAACAAAATTTGAAGCTTAATGCCTAAACAAACTTTCCTACGACATAAGTAAAAAATGTATAAGTGTTCAAAAGAAACAAAAAATAATGTGACGATTAAAGTGATGAATGCAATTTTTCTTATTTTTCTTTGTAAATGGTATCGGAGACTAGCCATCTGTTTGCTGTGAATTTGATTTCCAAGCACAAAGAGTGAGGGGGCCAAATGGTTTGAAAATCCTCCCTTTTACCTCTCCCCCAGCCGTTATTCTATACCAAACCATCCAAAAACCCTTCATCTCTTTCTTCAAGTTGTTTGTCGTTATTTCATTTCGTCTTCCCAAAATTACAGTTGGGATCTGTCTTTTGCTAAAAACTGACTCCGCTGTAACTGAAAGAAATACAAAAAGAAAGGAGGCGATATGGACGGAACGAATAAAAAGAAGTTAGGTTAGAGAAGGAAGAATAAAAAAAAGAATAAAACGAACTATCCGTCCGAAAAATTGCTTCTTGTCCAGAGAAAAAAACCGAGGTTAAATATATTTTTTGTACGTCCCCTTTTTCCTACATCCGTATTCGTATCTTTTTTTAATGTCAGTTGTTTTCTCGCGTCTTGTAAGAGACAGGTCTAATGCTACCCTCCCTCTCTACTAGACCAGTTCTTGAAGTTGGAAAGCGAAGCGGGTTGCATACCGAACGCAAACGACAGAGTGTAGGAATGTCACGTGATTAACAATAGGGTAAATTGTTGTTCACTACTTTTTGGACTGGGTAGTTTATCTGCGTCACTCACCAAGTTTTTAGTTCATGATTCACCTATTCTAAATGTTAGACGTCTCAGAAAATGCACACACCATCACGTGGGCTCTATTAAAATTCGGACAGGAAGGACATTTTATAAAATATTAATAATGATATTTTTTCTCGCCAGCATTGATAATTTTTTTTATTAGTAGTATTATCTCATAGGTATTTATATACGTGATGAAAAGCTACATTTATTTATTTGGGGTATTTAGTGACCTGGTGGTCTAGGGGTAGGTAAGGTGTCAGACTTCTATGCTGGGGGTCCGGGGTTCAATCCTTGGTCCCGGCACAGATTTATCAGATTGACAAGCCCTTACTTCACCTCTGACAATACGTTTATTAATCACTCCTTGTGAATATGATGAATACCAAGCCTCCAGCGTGGTTCGGTTCCCACGTTAAACTGTAGGTCCTCCATTTCATCTCACAATCGCCCTACCATTACACATTAGCGTAAGTGTGTATAACCCGAACGAGTAGTAAGACGCGGTGCTAATAATAATAATAATAATATTTAAGGTATTTAATGTGTTCTTTTTGAACCGACTGATATTATCCACACACGAGAATTTCAATGAGCAAGAGCAAAAGGGCCTACCAATTTTTACAGAAAAGGTATTTTCACATACCTTCCAGGGGCCTTTTCATGCCAAAATCTACATGTGACCGACGGTTTTTCTTCCTCTTTCAAGGAAGTTGGGATACGGAATGTTATCGCTAAGGAAAAATCCGTTGAGCCTGATTGTGCTTTAACCCATGAACATTGGCTTCTGAAGCGAGAGCTTTACACAAAGACCACCAAGGTTAACAAACGTTATATTTAAGGTTAAACGAGAAATTGTCGTGCAGACGTTCAGCTCCATCGCAATATTTAATTTTACGGTGCGTTGTTTCAAAATATGGTTCACGCCAATATAAAATTGAAATATTCCCAAAAGGCTCTCTTATCTTAAAAACCCTATAGTTTGAGTTTTATTGATGGAAAACAATGTGTGAAAATGTGAAACTAGTTGATTTTCAACGAATTTTAAGCATATTTGCATAGCTTTGAGACTAGGCTAGGTTAAAAAGGGCTCAAATTTTAGTCTTCCTTTAACAAACACAATAATTTTTTGATACAATAACAAAAGAATGTGTTATGACATAAATAAATCTTACCTTTGATCAAGAAGTCCTCTATATACAATGCACAGCAATTCATGAGATATTACCACTAACATCTGGATTTTATATTTCAGATCATGATAGGTAATTGAGATTGCTAGGACACACACGACTCCGGAAACATCTAAGGCTTAGGATATTTGATGGACCAATTCGAATCAAATTTATTAAAATAGATCAACCAATAAATACTTCAATTAATAGCACTATTCTTATTGGAGCGCTATTGGCCCTAGATCAATATTTATGAAATTAAACTATCTAAATACACGTATATGAATATCAGATGAACAACATTAAAGTTTAACGCATATTAGTCAATACTATTTTGACGTGGTTACGTTTTTTAGGTTTCTTAGGAAATGTTATTGTAATAGCCGTGTATTGTAATGTATAGAGGGAAAAACAAAAAATATAAATGGCCGAGTCTGCTTTCAACAGAAGAAGAAGCTTCTGACTAGCAAACTGGACCTGGAGATGAGAAATAAAATTGCTAATTGTCACGTGGACTTGAGGAAAATGTAGAGGACATAAAACTATATGGATGGATGTGGCGCTGGAGGAAAGCAAATGATAGAATGGACATATCGAAGGATTAATTAAGAAGTTTTAAGATAATATAATCAAAATAAAGCAATTATGAAGGTGATTATTTGAATAAAGCCCAACTGAGTATTTTACATTCTGAGAATAAATGTATCGAGGTTGTAATAGAAGGCAAAGTGGAAGCGACAAGGGGACCAGGAAGACCAGGGTTGAAACTATATGTTGACTTCAAATAAAGAAACAAGATTATGTTTCATGATATAAAACTGGAATATTATAATAGTATATGATGGGGGATTCAATTCAGACAAATAAAAATACCTTTTGAGTGGAAGGACACATTAATATATTATTTAAGAAAAGTAGTTTCGAACTTTCTAAAAGTTTAGAACTATTCCAAGTAGCTACAGTGCTTACGCTACTATGAAATTTAAAATATACCCGATCGTCCATTAATAATCTGTATAACGTGTAGTAGTATTCTTTAGTTATAAGCATATTGTAAGAAACCTAATATAGAGTTTTAATTTCTTATTCCAATTAGTTATCAAACATTTGCAGAGGGATATAATTACTAGCCCATCAAAATATTATTGTTAGTCTCATAATAAAAGTGGACTGTTCAAATAATGCTGCCTCTATTAATAAACCAATTTATACCTTTTTTTAAATCCAGTGTCAAAGCATTTTACACAACTGATCTTCAAAAATAGATATTTCCAGTGTTTGCTTACAGATTGTGAAAGCATGGTGCGTAGCTAATCTATATGCAGTTTTTGTTTACTGAGTGTAGCATCATGTCACGCAGCTGATCTCAAATGAGATCAACATACAGCGTCGGTTACTTTGTTAAGGTTTTGTAACATTCACAAGATGAAACCATTAGTGTATTCGGATGTACCATGACAATTATGATTCTAATCTCTCAAATAAATAAATTATTCCTCAAAACACCCTTCTTCTAACCCACTCTAATATATCATAAGGAAAAGTAGTGTTTTCAGTTTGTTTAAGATCAACACAGATTAGCAAGTGAAATCATTGTAGGGAAAAAGAGTCTGGTTTGGTGGTGAAGGGGAGAACGGGGTTTGAATCTCAGCCGTGTGTGTGGAGGGCGTATTTTTAATAAATGACTTCCTGATCACCATCCAAATAATTATCTGTGGGTATATTTTTTGTACATATTATCTTTTTAATTCTTAACTCATTAGCTTAATTAATATTTTACACGCATCTATCCCAAATGGGTAGACTTTGGTTGCCTTTGGGTTAAGTGCTTTCCTCAGCAGTCGATGTTCGTTGCTGAGGTCAACGGATTTTTCTTGAGTAACAAAAATCCTCATTACAACTTTATTCGGAAGAGAAGTAAAGATTTTGGTTCCATGTTGAATGTAAAATATAAAAATAACTTGAATGTATGTGAAATTACCTTTCCCGGAAAAATTGTTTGGCTCTTTCAACCACATATAAATTCAGAGTTAAAAGCAACGGGGAACCACTGCACTTCCTGGACTTCACTAGAACATGAGATTTTTTACCAGATGGCACAGGCAACACTAACCGGCTGAAGAGCTAAGTGCATGGACCTCTACTGATGTATAGGAATAGCATCAAGCCAATCTTAGGGTGGTTGACTTAAGAAGAAGCCCGAAAGAGTGGTGATACACTGTGGAAAAACAAATCTCTTTCTATGTTATCATGAATTATTTAAGAGTTAATGTTAGTGCCACGTTTTTAAATTGTGTCATTATTTATTTTATCACCGCGTTTTATTCTTATTCGGGTTTTACGCATACACAATAATTTGATAATTACTTTAATGAGATAATGATGAAAATGGAAGCATTTTAGAAGTAATCTACCTGCATATACGTGGAATCAGAATGGAAATCCATTTAGGAAAATAATTCCTTTAGTACACCCAACTGGAATTTGAACGCTCTTCTCCCTGTTATCAACAGACAAGTCTAACATGAACGTGAGGCCTTATAATGTCCATTCACTGAAACGGGTTCATGTCCCTATTAGTTCAAATATATATTTCTGTACTTTTCCTTAATGTGAGTAATATTTACAGATTCGATTCTTATTTACTTTTTGTAGTTCTCAAAACAGATTTTGTTACCTCTTAGTTATCTTAGTTCCCAAGAGTACAAGCAGTAATTACTTCTTGACACAGCTAATGAATCCTTCATTTTTTCCCCCTTCCTCTTTGTTATATTATTTTCCTTGATGATTAAAAAGGAACTTGATAAACCCAAGAAAAGAGGAGCACTCTTAATGACATTCCCAAAAGTCCATTCTCTCAGTTGTACACAAATCCTCCTCTAATAATCTTCCTCCTGGATGACGCCATGACAATGCGCAATCTCCTCCTAAGGGAAATAACAGCTCATCAAGTTTCGAACCCTGGTCCCTTGGGAAGATGATTATTTGGGAAAGGGGTATGGATAGCGTATTATGTTATTCTGGAGACCTCGTGCCGTTGCTTTTCCCTTACTAGGGAAGGATGGTGATGCTTCTATACAAAATGTTGCACCATGCACAATAAAAAGGAATAGCTCACTATATATTTCAAGAAGATAAATATACATTTTTATTTATACAATGTTATACTCCAATGCAATAAAATATAGCACCTTTTTATATTTTAAACTCAACCACCATCCAATATTAGAATATTTGATATAAAATAGGAAACTGATCATTGTGTAATATATAGTCGCCATTATTTCTTCAATACAAAATTCTCGGGTTTGTCCAAGTTTTCCAGAAATAACGCCAATATTTCCACACACTTCTGTGATAAGTATAAGTATAAGTATAATTTTTCATATAGTGATTGTATGAGGTCATTTTATTGATGTTTAAATCGGGATTATTAGTTTATTCCTGATGGGGAAATATGGGTGAAATATGTGCAGCCGTTACACAACCAATGTGTTATGGATAAAGAAATGAATTCAGCTGTTCATATCAGTTTGATTGGTTCATTTTTTTCCTATACAAAGGTTACTATATAAAGAATGTAGTTAAAAGTCGCAAATTAACTAAAATACCAGTTCTTTTTATTTTTACTCGTGATATTCCTTAAGTTTCTAATGTTTAATTCAAACAAACAAACACAACTGTGTATTCCCTGTTTTACCGGTGCAGGATAGTCTTGAGATTGTGTCTATATATGAATGTATTTGTATATTTAGATGTGCGGATTTAAACATTTGAAATAAATATTATCTTGACATACCAGTTTTATAAATAAGTAATTTACTTGTTATGTCTAAATATAAGTTAACCACCTTTACAATCAAATATTTTGGAAACGTAAATTCTAAATTGAACATTATGAAGTGTGTACCTTCAAGACCTTATTTATTTCATTATTTTTTAAGTAATGACTTAATTATATTTGTAAAAAACTCTTACAGTAATCTTTAAAAAAATAATCACTGTTAATTTAACATACATTTTGATTTGATTTTCTACGTAAACCGTTAATTAAAACATTATTGTTCTAACTTTTTTTAGTTTCTAAGCTAGAGGCAAATACTTTCTTAATTAATATTTAGAACATATATCTTTTAATTTATTATAAAAATAAAATAAAGATAGGCGACTAAACTGTAGCAGTTTATTTTTATTATAAAAACTATTTAAACCATTTTTATAAATTCACACGTCAAGTCAATCAGCCAGCTGTCACTTTTGATGGATGGTATTAATACCTAAAATATACTATTAATAATATATTAAAATAATATCAATGCTTACCATAATGATATGTTCGTACTTAATACACCTTAACACCTACCAGAATCCTAATATATTTTATGATTTTCATTAATTTTATGTGTTTTAACTTTTGAAATATGAAAACTTGTTAAAAAAAATAAGTGTTTAACATGAACCATAATATAGTAATTCTATAAAACATGAATGTTTGCATGACAATTTTGTCTACCGGCCTACATAGGTGGTCAAATGATTTGATGGTTTACTCTCTTTTAAGATTGCATTTTCGGTGACAGGAAGATCAAGGTGTGAATCCCGAACAGGTGTAATGATGAGAAAATTTCCTAAATGTTTTTCCAATTTCTTTCCATGAAAAAATGGATACAATTTCACTAATACTTTACCTTTCTCATACTCTTTCCCATTAGCATAACTTATGTTTGTGTATAGATATTACAGTGAGAAAAAGATGTATATCAATTTTATATCTTACTAAAGATACCGTAACAAGATAAAAAAAATAATTTCTAAACACACATTCCTATTGATTTGAAATAAAAATGTGTTAGAATATGGTCTTGATATATAATACGTGAGTGGCCTGAAAATTCAAAAGATATTGCCCTTATTTAATATATTCATACGTCAAATTATATTATCTGTATATATTACTTTTAACAATTAATAAATAATATCAATGCCATTAATAGTATCATATATTAATTATACTCATCAACCGTGACTCAAAAAAATAAAAGGTACTGAACTCCGCACGGACTTTCTCGCTCTATTGTTTGAAAAAAGAAATATTTACTCATAATACGTATTATATGTGAAACGAAATAATATACAGTAGCAGACGCAAGTTGCTAGAGCACTATACTTAAGTAAAATTTTTGTTTAAGTCCTGGTTTTAAATTTTATAATTTTGGTTTTAAAGAATTAATGTCCTCATTTATATGTTTAGACCGATAAAAAGATCAATGTTGAATCCACAAGGTTCAACACCTCGTATTAAAATTTCAACTTCCTGTTAAAATTTTCAACATTTTATAATCTTCATGCCATCGCACTGCTATTAAATTCCTCATTTATAAATTTTGACCAATAAAAAATGTAAATATTGACCATTGAATCTAAAATGGATATAGATCAGTGCTGTACAAATATTTCTCCTAAGAGGTTTAAGGAAAAACAACATAAACTTTTAGAGACTTACTTGTATTTAATTACTCTATGGAAATGTAGAATAATTCTGTTAAAATTTAAGTAATATCTCTTTACCACTAAATCTCACAAAATTGTATTAATATATTTGCCAATATCTCTGAAACCATTGGATCTATAAAAATATATTTCATATTAAAGTTTTTTTATTTTTAATATTACTACAATTTTGCAATGATTAGTTATTTAGTATCTCAAATAGTTGAGGAGATACGAAAGTTTCTGCTTCAGTAAAGTATCCTAAAATTCATTTTCATGGTAAAATGAAAATAGCTAGTGTATTTATAATCTTAATCAACACATTGATACGAATTTTAATCAAAATCGTTAGAGTAAATTTTAAGAAAATCGACTTTTTCTCTTTTTCCCGTTCAGTAAAATATCTTTAATTTTAGAGTTAGCTATGCAATTCCAAACACCCCTCGGTGAAACCTTATGAAAACCGTATATACCAAGTTTTAGCTTGATCGGTAAATAGTTTAGGCTCTAGTTGGAGGTACAGTCAGATAGACAGACGGAAAGTCAAAAACCACTCTTTTATATTCGTAGGGTCATGAAACGTCAATATTCATCTAAATCTTGAGTTCGATTATTTTTTTTTACGATTACTACCCTTTCTCTTACCAGTAAGATAGCGAGAAAGTGAAAAAGTGTTATATCTTGTATAGTAATAGTGCAATTTTTTCTAGGGTTTGCTAGTGTGTATTATTTCGTTTCACGTATATTACGAGTTTTGAGTAAATATCTAGATTTTCAAACAATAGAGCGAAAGAGTCCGTGCGAAGTTCCATACCATTTATTTTAAAATACCATAATACATTTAGAATAAACACTTAAATCTAAAAGCCCTGTTTGTCCTTCTTTCCTATACCTAGCCTACTAATTGGTCCTCCCTCCTCCCGGGTATATTACGCGCAACGTAAATGTATTTTAAATTCAAGATAGTTTTAAACATTCTTTGACAAATATTAATGGAACCACGCCGACTGTATCTTAACACAAATAATAATTGTTGCCAAACATTAATATATATAATTTACTGATGTTTGTGTGTCCTTCCAAAACGTCCAGATGTTTCTAGACGACCTAGATTGCTGAACTTTTGCAATACAATATTATAGACTACAGGGTATGAATCTACACTTTCAGATTTTCCACTAATTCTCTTCTTACAAACTTTTTTTTATCTAAAACAATCCACTAAAATAATTAACTGTTCTTCTATCCTTTGTCCAGTCAAAATGCCTTGAGGCTTAAAAGTCTTTGGACGCTTAAATTTATTGGCCAGGTAGTGCCTCGCCAAAAAGAGTAAAGGAATATTTGGTGGCTGAAAATTTCCATATAGGCATCCAAACTGATAAGGTTTCCTAAAAACCCAATTTAAAAAAAGTCACGAATCCCGGAAGGCCTAGGAATCCTAAATCTTAAAGGCAAGTAGCTGGTAACCCATCTTATAAAGTATTTAAAATTCCTTAAAGTGTGTGTTTTTCCACACCTTTAGAAGCCCCTATATGAACTAGGAAGATAAGACTTTACAAAAATATATTATAGACCAAGAGAAAAAACATTTTTTGTGTCTGATCAATTTTTTTAACCCTTTCATGAATTAAAAGAATGGAGTCAGGGGTTTGCATTTTTCAGCTTGGACTAAAAATATAATTTTCATCTTAATTATTCGAGTTTAGTTCACCTGTCGCCAACAGGTCTATATACTAAAAGGTAAACATATTGAATTATTTGTTCAATTATATAGCTAATAAAAGGTAATCAATAGCAGCAAAAAAAATTAGTTTCTTCTCTTGAAAGTTCAGCTTACTCTGCGCTTACATCAATATTATAATAAATCTAGATGGTTTATTATAATTTAAAACCACGTACTATTTTCTAAAAATTATATAAAATGATAGTAACGGAAATATTTAAAATAAACCATTATATCCCTCTTCCATTATTATTTCTAAAATATAAAGTATAACACTTATATATAATATGAAGTATAATACTTTGAATATTTTTTTAAAGAATAAATGGTGAAGTTTCAAGCTTTATACACATTTTATTAAACTCTCTATGATATTAAAAAAAACTATTTAAAGGAAGTCCATTGTCAAATGCGGCATCAAATAATACTTTTGTACAAAACGAACCGTCGAATAATGGTCACCCACAATCAAGGTTTTGGGTGCTCATTATTTTGCGCCCGCTGGGTAGGAATTCTATTTTTCGATAAATAATGGAATGAAAGTAAAGATTTTTTTCACGCTTCTATATTAAACGGATGTGGTTTAAAGGGCACAAACTTTTTTTTAGCATCGTGAAAAGTAATATAGAAAAAAGTTAATGGTATGTAAAAAAATGGTTTGGGCAAACACATGGTACTAAACCTTGTTACTGAAGTTGTAATTGATTGCATTTACATATTCTCTTTTCTGTAATAATGAAAGATAATCTCTGTAAAGATTGTTTTAAACGTTATATGATCAAACAACAGCATAATGGATGCCTAAGTTGGCTCTTAGCTATAACATATTTAAATACAATTATCAGAACCACTTTCATGGCCAAAATTAAGTAAATAATATAAGTTCATATATTTAAACAGTGGGTAACATTATTGTCTAAGCGTAAGGTGTTGGAATTTTGCGCTGGGGGTCTGGGGTTCAATCTTCGGTCCTGGCACAGATTTGTCTGATTACCAAATCCTTCCTTCACCTCTGACAAGACGTGTATTAATCACAACTTGTGAATGTGTGGAGTGCCAGTCCTCCAACGTGGTTCGGATCTCACGTTAAACTGTAGGTCCTCCATTTCATCCCACAATCACCCTACCATTACACATTAGCGTAAGTGCAGATAACCCAAACGGGTAGTAAGACGCGTAGCTAATAATAATAATAGTAATAATAATAATAATAATAATCAAACAATGTATTTTGAATATATGTTGTTCCTGCTACGGTAGAGGTATGGCCTATATCACTATTCTTACAGTAGACTAGACTGCCGATGATGGAGGATATAGAGGTTCGATTCTCAGTTGGGTATACTAAGAGTAGTTTTACCAAATTGGCTTTCCATTCTTCCTCCATGCAAATGCGAGTACACTTCCTCTAAATATAGCATTTAGCAATTAGCGTAGTTATTACATAAGCGTACAAACCTAATGGTAGTAATACTCGATGGTATAAATATTATATAGCAAATTGCTATAATTTTATAATACAAACCAAACATAAAGGATGTGTAAATAATAGAGGAAACTTTTTGCTTTACATTTTTTACACATATATAATTTTAAATAAATAGCACAATGCATCGCACAGACTTTCTATCTCTTTTAACCTAAAATAGACACATTTTCCAAAAACTCATAAGGTTTATGAAACCACTTAATTGATATTGGTGTAGAAACATCCCATCAAAAGGCATGAATTAAATACTACACTGTTACATGAACATAGAGAAAAATTGAATACATTAGTATACCAAACTGCATAATAGTCCATTTTTAATTCCAATTGAAATATATGCGGAGATATGATCAAAATTTGGAAATTTTTGCTTAAGTAAAATTCCCTCAATGTCGTTTTTATAGGAATAATAAATTTGCCATTTTGTTTTAAGTGCTAAACAATGACTATATACAACATTTAATCCAGTTTCTTGAAGAGGGTTTTTGAGAAAATTTAAATGTTATCTTATTGCCGTTAGTCAAACTACTCTTATTTTCAGGGTTAGATATCTAATTCCAAACCTTAATATGAAAACCCTAAATACCAAGTTTTAGCCTATCGGTAAAATGGTTTCAGCTTTATTCGGATATACAAAAAGATAGACGTCATCGTAAAAACAATTGTTTCACTCTAAGAGGGTCATGAAACTCGAACATTTTTCAAAATTTCGATTTTTTTTATGACTATAATATTTCTTTTTCTAATGGGTCGAGGGAAAGTAAATATTTAAAGATTTGATGAATATTTTCGTAATTTTCATTCAACATTTTAATGAATAAACCAAAATGAGGTTATTTTTTAAAAAGTACATAAATGGAGTCTAAAATGATAAATATATTTTTACGAGAGTCTATCTTAGTTTTACTGATATTTTAACTTATGATTAACCATTGCGGGCAAGAATACAGTTGTGAATTTTTTTTTTCTACTCAACTAATAACAACTCCTTTGGGCTTTCCATATACATACATATACTTACACCTATGATGAAGGGATGAGGAATGTAAGATATAAAGGACGTGAAGTGTACCCACATTTTGTTGAGGGAAGGCGGATATCCATGTAAAAATAGACACCCTATATACACTCGACCTGGTTTCAAACACAAATCTCCCAACGAAGTGCAGTCCATTCCATTCAAAGAGTGAGTCCTGGCGACCTATTATGAGGGTAATAATATTTATAACATTTAATAGGACCTACCTACATTATACTCTGGTCACATGGTCTAAGGCATCACTCTCATGTGAGACTATACTGTTGATGACAGAGAGATCGGAGTTATAACCGAAATCGGCTGTACTGAGGGTGATAGCAAAATGTTATCAATTATATATTTAAATATATGTTTATTGTTTAAAAGGCACTTTCTAACAATATTGGACTCTAGTTTAACAACTAAGCAGTTTAGGGGTCACAGTAAAGTACTTGTGAAAGTTATATTACGTATCCTTTAATGTATCTAAACTCATAAAAATAAGTAAATGATATGCTTTTGCTTGGGAAAACTTGTAACTTTTTGAGAATTAATTGGTGAAAATTATATTATTTAATTCAGATTCCATAACTGCTCTTTTAAATGTACACCGTTCAATATTAAGCCCCTACACTATAACTAACGATACGTCAAGTATTTTGTACTTTTTCTGACCCGTTTGAAGTAAGAACAAACTATCAAGTGATCAACATGCAGTCCACGGATAAACTCGGATGTAGCCACGTCCGTCTGTGAGCCTGAGGTAACGATGTTTGAAATTGTGCTGTAGATCGCATAGCTAAACGTGATGTTTGTTGAACCTGCATAGTCAAACCCCCATGATAAGAACCTTTTTTTAATATATAAGCAATGGATGAAAATAGGGAAACATCAACAAATGCACGCAATATTTATCTTAGATACGTTAAAATATGGCGACTTTCAGACTGTTAGTGTATATCACGACGCGGATGATTTATAGTATAAATCAAAAAGCTATATAAATTAATTTAAATAATAATTGTTTGATATTAAAATTTATATTTTATTATAATTTCCCAGTGCTAATAGCAGCCCTCTCTGGTGTGCAATCATACAAGAATGCTATTCTCAGCTTGTCTGGTTGGTCAGTGACCAAGATTCCAGGGTTTGAATGCTGGCCTGGTAAACTATGTGGGATGTGGTAAGAAACGCCTATACAACGAAACAGAACAGGAAGTATTAGGGTCTACATTACGATATTTGTGGTTTATGAAAACATAAACATAAGGGTTGATAGTTCATAAAGTAAGTAATGGTTTTTATGTGTAATTATGTGACTACATTATTAACACTAGGATTGTTTTGACATAAATTTTAGAATGTTAATGGTTGAGAGCGTTTAAGATACGTATTTAAAGCTCAATATTGTTGATAATAAATTTACTACAATTAAATATTTTAAAACATATAATTTCATGTTGTAAATTTAATATTTGCTCCTTTAGAGCTTGCAGATATTAAGAAGGCGTATTTTTACAATACTGTGCAAATATTATCATTATGAGTGATTTATTATCTATATGAATAGGTTTATTTTTTTGTATTAAAAATTTAAAGAATAAAGTGTCATCTCTATCTTTAGGTTAAACTACAAGAGAAAACTCCAAGCTTTGCACCCTTAAAAAGTTTGGAGTGAAGCTTCTGTAGCTGACGGTCAATAGACTCAAGAGAACCACCAAGTATTGGCAGACGTCTGTCAACCCCCTTTTAACCCCATCCCCCTGAACCCCACCCCTGCCTCTTCAAGATCCAACATAGTTTCCCTCCGACACTCCATCGGACTAAGACATACGACCCGACGATATTGGATCCTCTCTGCCTTGCCTTCTTCGGTCCGTCTGGTCCGCGCACAATTATCTGTGGCTTCTTCTGGCGCCAGAGGCTACCTGCGACAAACCATCATAGACTTGGTACTTCAAGCTGTGTTCGTTGCGCCTATACTAAAATAGAAACATATTTAAAATTGCCAGCAAATAAATGGTATGGTGAACTACACAGGATTTCTCTCTCTTAATCCTAAACTATAGATAGTTACTTAGAAATCTAGTAAAATTTGTTAAACTATAGACTGTTGAAGAAACGCTCCACCAAATATCATACATGTAATTATATATACTGGTTACAGAAACATTGAGAAAAGAGGAACCTCTGGTCATAGAAGAGCATTAAAATGTGTTTGCTGAAAGCTAAAAAAATATTGGTTTTATAAAACCTATTCCAGATTAAAATATATATAGTTTTTACTTCAAGTTTACAGTTATAATCTATATCTATCTCAAATAGTTGTGGATAATTTATCAAAGTTGGACGTCTCTGCCCGTGTAAAGTGCCCTTAAAGTCATTTTCATGGGAAAACGATAGTAGCCATTTTGTTTGTAATGTTAAACAATGACTTGATTCAAACTTTAATAAACATCATTAAGGTGGATTTTTAGAAGATAGGTTATATATATTTTGGTCCTTTTGTATACTGCCCATGATTTCAGGGTTAGATATATAATTTCAAAAACCCCTTGGGGAGGGTCTTAAGAAAACCCTGTATACCAAGTACCCAATAGATAAAACTTTTTCAGCTCTAGCCTGAGATATTGATAGGAATAGGGACAAATAAATGGCATCCTGAAAACCACTTTTCGGTTTCAGAGGGTTAGGAAAAGTGTAAATTTATAGAAATATCAATTTTTTTTAAAAAACATACTTATTTTTTCGCCTGATCGAAATAAAATAAAAAGAGAATCACATACCACCATATGATATAAATCAAATAGCATATACTGTCACACAACCATCAAAAAAAGAGGAACATATGTGTCCAACAAAGAGCTAACAATAAAATGTCTACCTCAATAAGGCAGTAAGAGACTGCAACCTGCCTATTAGTTCACAATAAACATTAGAAAAATATCAGATCAAATACCTTGGTTATGGAGGGGCATATCAAATTAAAAAGAAATAGCATAAGTCATTATAAGTCAATTATTATTATCAATCGCTCAATTAGATATTTAACAGTTCTATTCAATGTTTACATTGTTGTTGTGAATATGTATGAAAATATAGATGAAATTCATAAACAGCCATGAATTTAAGCCAATGTTATAGAGTCTGAGGTTAAATATTCATCAGATAATTAGAATGTTAACATAAGATCTTGATAAACGTATAAATGTAAATAAGACTCATTAAAAATTATGAACATAGCCAGACGGCATTACAACAGAAAATTTACCAAACGTAGTTAATCCTAAATCTATTAGCCAG
>CABFVX010001226.1:0-11083 GCA_902151425.1 Timema shepardi
ACATACATACGTACATACATACGTACATACATACGTACATACATACGTACATACATACGTACATACATACGTACATACATACGTACGTACATACGTACGTACATACGTACGTACATACGTACGTACGTACCTACCTACCTAATCATGCCATTACCTTACGGGATAGGCCAAAGACTTGTACACCTTTGTAATGATTTATGAATAATTAGTGCTTTCTTGACGAGGCTAGCTTCACTTTATCAAATATAAAATATGCCTTCAAATAAATTAAAATTAAGAAACACATATCTGGAAGTGTTATGGATTTAAAACAATACTAGATATTGATATAGTGACATAATTAATAAGTTTCATGGTTAATCTATGCATAACAGACATCACCAAATAGTGTATGCGTGTACCACAAGTGTAAACTGAGTGCTTATTGGGGTAATTTTCCAGGATTGAAAGCACTAATTATGAATTTAGCATGGTGTGTAGTTAACGATAAATTAATTGTATGATAGAGATAACTTCCTAAACCTATTGGTTAAAAATAATTTTACCCCATACAATTATGAAGTTCATATACGATAACATATCTTTATAAAGCTTACATCATTTTGTTATGTATGGAATTTTTAAAATAAAATGAGGATATGATTATCAGTATTATTATTATGCAGAAAAAGTTGTTTTTTTAATATTTTATATTTCCTCTGTAGAAAGCGAGAAAAAAAAATCCCAAAAGGTTCTCTTTTTTTACGGGCGATTATTACATAGCAATATTTATCGGTCCTGTCATTTGCTGATGAAATTTATATAAATGATCATATTTCTCTTGATTAATTTGACTAATTTTTGAGCCAATAAACGAGAAATATTGAACATGAAATGCATTCAGATTAATGGCTTTGGTGTTTAATAAAGGCTAAGGCTTGGTAGTGAGCTAATTCACCCAACAATTTTCACCGTTTTTATGAACAAATTATGATGTGACATAAAACCAATAACCAAATACTTATTTTAAAAAAATTAGTTGATATGAGGAATCACCGGATGTTTTTCAAACGTAGGACCTAGTGAGCAGGGTCTAATAAAATTACCGCAAAATGACAATGACTCTTAAAACTACCTATATAGAATATAATACAGTAAAATAGAGGTATGTGGGGTTTGGACTATATTTTGTGGGCGCCACTCCTAGGGATTACATGTATATATATTTTAATTACCTTTTCCTCGGCTAACTCTAACGGCGGCACGATGAACTTTAAAACTCAAGACCACTAGGTGTGTTCGGTAACGCTTTGCTATATTAATTTTTTTTTAAATAATGACCCCATCTACAGTAATATTACGATAGAAATTCCTATAAAACTTGGAAAAAATACATTGAATTTAACGTTGAACCATATAAATAAAATAAATCACTGAATGAATTTTAACTACTGGGTAAAGTTACAATTAAAAAATACCCAATTGTTGCAACTCGCTGAGGGTTATTATTATTATTATTATTATTATTATTATTATTATTATTATTTTAAAAAGTGTTGGACGATCTTCCCTCCGAATTCTTGGGAATTGACATAAAGTATATGTGACAAGCATTACAACATACATGTGAACATACTTGGGAAAACATTTTAACGTATACAAAAATTGTAAAATATTTCTATAAATTAGGGAAATAAAAGGAATAGTATATTAAGGTGCCATAAGCCCCAGAAGGGAGATATTATTTGAGGATTTCTTTTTTATATTTTACTATAGCACAAAACCAATTTCCATTTGTAGGCTCACACAGAAAAGTATTAAGCGGAACTAATGAAAACATAATAACATATTTTAAAATCTAGTAAATCACCCTTTTGTTTATAAAAACAGTATTAACACTTAATGTGTAGACTTCAATGGCTAGGAAACTATTTCGTTTGGTTTCACCATTACTATTGATTTTTTAAATTTAATTTTAATAATCAAATCTCTTACTCTTGGAAATATTATTGGTTTGGGTAGTTTTTCTAAAATGGTTTCTCAATGTCCCACCACGCAAATGCGAGTATATTTTATCTACAATTCTACCTTCCTCATCCCTGTTCCTTTAGTGTTATTTATAAATGCATAGAACGTTAATGGGCACTAAGACGCAATGGGAAAATAAATGTTTGTACGCTTTGAACCATTTACAGGAATAAAACTAATATCATTGTTAAAATTATAATGTACTGCATACATACTCATGACTAAGTGGTTAATAGTAGTTGATCAAAAGTCCAGAGGTCCTTGGTTCGATTTATGTTTGTGCTAACAAGGGTGTATACCATTAGTTTACTAGTTTGGTCTACTATCCAGTTAACATGGTAAATATTAAATGTCAGGGTTGCGGGGGTGGATATAGTTTAGGTAAATTAGGTTTTTTTTAGCACCGCGTCTTACTACCCGTACGGGATGTACGTCTATATACTAATTACGCTAATGTATTAGGGATTATGAAAGTTTAATTAAGAGAAAGTTTACCCGAATTTGCATGGAGGGAGTGTGCAAAAAGATTTATTAAAAAAACCCTCAGAACAACCAACTGGGATCGAACACCAACCTCCCCATCTTCAGCAGTCTGTCTATTGCGAGATTAGTACCTTTTACCATGCAGCCACCGAATCTGGTGCTAATTAGTTAAGTTGGTTTATAAGTTGTGTCATTGGTATACAATGAATTTATAAAGTGCACCACAAATTACCAAGTACCAAGTCCACTATTTCTCCCTAAAGTAAAAGTTGTCAGGGTACAATTATGTACGTGGTCATTAGCTAATTGGCTATTTTTATTGGTTAAAGGAATGGTAGTCAAAGATGATGAGAGTCAAACGAAACTACTTCAAATAGTTTAATTTTACATATTATTATTATTATTATTATTATTATTATTATTATTATTATTATTATTATTATTAGCACGGATTCTTACTACCCATTCGAGCTATACGCCCTTACGCTAATGTGTAATAGTGGGGTAATTGTGAGATGAAATGGAGGACCTACAGTTTAACGTGGAATCTGAACCACGGTGAGGGCCTGGCATTCCACACATTCACAAGTTGTGATTAATACACGTCTTGTCAGAGGTGAAGGAAGGGTTTGGTAATCAGATAAATATGTGCCGGGACCGAGGATTGAACCCCGGACCCCAGCTCAGAAGTCCGACACCTTACCTCCAGACCACAAGGTCACCCAATTTTACATAGATTTCCTTGTAGATACACTGAACATTAAAGTAAATGTAGGTTCAATTCAGTGTCGTGTCTTGTCGTTTTGCTGGGGTAGACTGGTAAACTGTACCTGTTATATGTTCTGCCTCGTTATGCCCTCATTTGATCAATGCTAAAAATATCTCACTTGATTATATATTTCCTTTGATGACCAACTAATGAATGTTCTACTGAGTGATGAGAACAATTCACAGAAACAATGTAACTTTGCCTTGCCTGGTAATAAGATACAACATATTGCCAGTAGAATTTATTTTACAATCAATGTTTTTTTATCACATCTTACTACCCGTTCAGGTTATACATATGTATGATAATTACTCTAAAGGGTTAGGATTGGTAAAGAAAAAAATTTAGAAGTACTCTACTCACATTTTTGTGGAAGAATAGTGGAAAAACATTTAGGAAAAATCACTCTCAGTAGACCCAACCTGGATCGAACCATGATCTCACCATAATTGGCAGTCTAGTCTGCTGTGAGAGTAGCGCCTTAGACCATGCGGCCACTGAAGCGTGTGTTTTTTTACTAACTGTCCGGGCTATCCGCATATTTATACCAACGTGATTGGAATGGAGGAGACTTAATATAGATGAAATGTAGACATATTTACGTGAAGACACATAGGTAGAACACGTAAGAAAACACAGACTCAGTACACCAACAAATATTTTGAACCCTGAACTATTTAAAACCAACAATCCCATCTGTTAAGAGAGTGACGCCTAGATCGTGCAACCAAAAATGTGGCTCATGACATCATTAATTGTACTAAACATTTGTTGTAATTTTAAAAATAAATACCACACAGACTTTATCTTTTATCTTATTTATTTTTATGCTGAAACACGTTGGGATAATAGTTAATCACATTCTATCAAAGAGCATAGATGAAATAATATATACTGTTACATAAACAATATTTATAGGTATTTTTTACAATAACAATACTCCTCTTTCTGAGAGTTTTAGAGAAAGTAAAAATCTATTTCACAAAGTATTTGACAAATCTTCCGTGAATACTCGAAGTAAGTAAATAGCTGCAGAGCTCTCGTTACCCACGGAGAATAAAACGACAAAACATGTCATAGATTCAATGTTAATCCGACTTAAGTAGGTTTTCACACCTCACTGATAATCTTCCTTATAGTCCCCCACGTACATTCAATTAACCTCGGTATTTGTCAAACAAGACGTCCCGAATCCATCTAATTTAAAACATTTCATATAAGGTCCCAATGATTGTACCGTATTCTTGAAATTAGATTTTAATCATAAATTAAATTGCAATTATCTTCAAAGAATCTAGCCTTTTGTAAAATGGGAAATACAATCAGAATTAATTTCAGCCTTAGAATTGGATTAAATGTTCAAAATGAACTATTAATTGTAGTTATTATTTAGTTTACTAATGAATAGCTTTGTGAACTAATAATCTATATTATTATTATTTAGCATCGCGCCTTACTACACATTCGGGTGGTACACTTATTTATTAATTACAAATTAATAATTGGACCCTCCCCGGGTGGAGTAGTTAGCTAACGTGCTAGTTTCATGTTGAGCTAGACTGTCGAAGACAGGGAGATCGAGTTTCGAATCTCGCTTGGGTGAACTGGGGGTGGTTTTTTCTAAATGGCTTTCCACTCTCCCTCCATGCAAATGCGGGTTCACATCCTCTATATTTGACCTTACCCATTCCTAGGCCGTTAGCGTAATTATTAATTAAGCGCGTATAGTTCGAACGGGTAGTAAGACGCCGTGATAAATAAATAAATAATACAAAATACTAATTACATTAATGATTTTAGGGACTGGGAAGGTTATATTTAGAGGTGTGCCCTTATTTGTGTGGAGGGAGAGTGGAAAACTATTTAAGGAAAACCACCCTCAGTACACCCGACCTAGATTCGAACCTCGATCCTCCCGTTATTGGTGGTCCAGTCTACTGTGAAAATTGCGTGCTAGACTATACGTCCACCAAAGTGGGTATCTATATTAATAAAACTAAATGTTTGTCAAGAGCATTGCATGTTATCTTCCTCACGCGGAGAGATGAAATGTAAAATCTAGTATCACCTGTTCACATATATGTGCGTTTCATAGATGAAAATTTAAATTATTGATTAGATATCTTAAATTTATTAATAACTGGGCCTGAGGAAACAAAAAGGAACATTTTTCTGTGTCTGTTTAAAGCAAATAAAAGCGTTGCCGGGCGCTTATGTTAGTAAATAATAATGTTTCACATTTAGCTAATTGTTACCCCTAGGCAATTTATGTGAGATGCGCTGTTACGGCGATCAAGGAGGAAAATTCAAAATATCCTCAATTTCTTTTTAAGTGACATGATACTTAAATATATTAATATATGTATTTTTGTATTTATTTTAACACCGTGTCTTACCAACCATTGGGTTTGGACGCCTATGTATTAATTACGCTAATGTGTTAAGGATAATAAGGTCAGCTTTAGAAGAAGTGTACCCACATTTGAATGTACAGAGAGAGAGAGAGAGAGAGAGTAGGAAACCATTTAGGAATATTATTATTAGCACCGCGTCTTATTACCCGTTCGGGTTACACGCACTTACGCTAATGTGTAATGGTAGGGTGATTGTGAGATGAAATGGAGGACCTACAGTTTAACGTGGAATCCGAACCACGGTGAGGGCCTGGCATTCCCCACATTCACAAGATGTCTTATCAGAGGTGAAGGAAGGGTTTGGTAATCAGATAAATCTGTGCCGGGACCGAGGATTGAACCCCGGCCGCCAGCACAGAAGTCCGACACCTTTCCCTAGATAGCCAGGTCACCATTTAGGAATAAAAACACCCTCAATACACCCGACCGGTATTCGATCCCTGATCTCCCCGCCATCGGCAATCCAATCCATCGCGACAGTGATGCCTTAGATATCACTAGATCACCAAAGCGGTTATGAGCATAGTTGATTTCCTCAATAAATGACCGTTGCGGGTGTGTATGTTCCAGAGTGGTTACACATCAAAGCTTTATTCGCTAATGATTGGTTCAATTTCTTGAGTAATTGTGGTTTCCCTGCTATTAAAAGCGGTTAGTTCTATGCACTCAATGTCAATACTCGGTAACATGTTGCTGCGATCGCAATCCAACGGTGAAAACGATACACAACCAGATGTCTGATCAATAAATATTTTAAAACACTACTAATCAATTATTGACACGTGGCTGGGGTCTCCAACCGCTTGTTTCATAGATATATAGACTTGCCACAATGATCAGCTCTCCATACTAGACTATATTGGAACTCCCATCAACCTGAAATACTCAATTTTTAGAGCAAAATAGAGGTATTTTAGTAATACAAATAATAACGTGATATATTATAATGTATGTGGACTATTACAAATGTATTATTATTATTATTAGCACCGCGTCTTACTACCCGTTCGGTTTATACGCAATTAACGCTAATGTGTAATGGTAGAGTGTATGTGAGATGAAATGAAGGACCTACAGTTTAACGTGGAATCCAAACCACGGTGGAAGCCTGGCATTCTCCACATTCACAATAATGTAGTAGTATCGAAAGAGGTAAAGCTGGCAGTATATAAAAGTGTATTGACGCTAACATTGTTTTATGGATG
Organism: Timema shepardi; assembly: GCA_902151425.1. Lineage (NCBI taxonomy): Eukaryota > Metazoa > Arthropoda > Insecta > Phasmatodea > Timematidae > Timema > Timema shepardi. The sequence continues at coordinate 6,879 of CABFVX010001226.1, forward strand.
TGAAGAGAGTGTTTGTCAGGAGAAACACAAGATCAAGGTGAATGCGGTTGGAATGAGATATCTAAGAAATTTATGTGGGAAATAGCTCGTATGGACAGAGTCGGTAATAAAGGAGTATGGTTTGAAAGGGAATCCAATAGGTCAATGTGAAAAAAAGCGTCTTACGTTGGTTTGGGCATGTTGAGAGGATGAGTGTGGATCGAGGGACAAATCAAATAAATTAAGGTAGATTGTGTGGATCAAAAGGAAGGGGTAGGCCATGTAAGATGTGACTATTTTATGTTGTCGACGAATGTGTGGTTAAGAAAATAATGAAGTCTCTTAAGAATAAAATAGCATGTATGACTCTATGTATGGATGTTGTTGAAGTGAAAGGTGTGTACAAGGATAAGGATGTGTGGAGAAAATTAGTGAGGGTGGATTAAGTACGGAGCTGTAATTCTTTTTAGCTATATGCACAGTTTCTTGCCTACCTCGTAAGGAAACGGCGTATATATTTATAAATAAGTATACATTTGTTTTAACACCTCATACAGGGACATTGGAGGTCCGTGAAGTTGGCAGCACCACAAACGGCACAAATTATAAGATCTGTACCAATATTTAGTGCTGAATTTGTGCCACAAGAATATACTAGTTTAATAATGTGTGCCGCCATAGTTTTTGTGAAAACATCAAACAACTCTGGGTGCTGCCATAACGGCACAAATTCTGAAACCTATGCCAATATTTAGTTCTGAATTTGTGTCACAAGAATATGCTATCCCCATATTGTGTGCTATGGTAGTTTTCGTGAAAACACCGAAAAACAGTGGGTGCTACTGGAAGCACCCATTACGGCACAGATTCTGAAACCTATGCCAATATTTAGTGCTGAATTTGTGTCACAAGAATATGCTATCTCTATATTGTGTGCTATGGTATTTTCGTGAAAACACCAAAAAACAGTGGGTGCTACTAGAAGCACCCATTACGGCACAAATTCTGAAACCTACACCAATATTTAGTGCTGAATTTGTGCCACAAGAATATCCTATCCACATAATGTGTGCCATGATAGTTTTCGTGAAAACACAAAAAAATTGTGGGTGGTGCTGGAAGCACCCATCACGGCACAAATTCTGAAACCTATACCAATATTTAGTGTTGAATTTGTGCCACAAAAATATCTTACTCTCATAATTTGTGCCACTATAGTTTCCATGAAAACACCATAAAACGATAAGAGGTGTTAACACCACGTTGTACTGGCCCGCCCTCACTTCAAGGCCGACCCTAGTTTCTCCCACCTGTACAACCTGTGACGTCATAGTAGTATCCAACTGGGGTCCACGAGAATATTATCCGAGGTTATAACAAAGCTCGGACAAATATATGAGTGCCTTCCTTATATCTATGAACATAGATGAATTTTTTTTAGCAACTTGACTATAGCTGTTCTATATATTGATGAAATAATTTTTTAAATACACTCTTTTCTTTGACTAGCTAATGTTGATTTTTTTTTCAAAGTCCTTAAACAATTAATAAAATGGATTACATTTCATTTATTGGTTGTAGAATTGATATTTGTATACACTTAAGGCTAGATGAAGACTTAATTTTAGTTACTGAATTCCTAAATGTTATAGTTTGCTCCTAAGAAGTATTTTAACCATTATTATACTAAAATATATATTTGTAAAAATGTATTTCTTTAACAACGGTAAAAATTATGGACCACTATGTATACATTGCAAATGCGAATACATATCACTGTCATCTGCTGAGTTTGTGCAACAATTCTCAAATTATGTTCTTCCATAGTTATCGTTTAAACGTATGAAAGCTTTGAGCGCTGCTAAATTCTTAAACCTATGCAAATATATAGTTCTCAATTTGTGCCAAAAATATATTACATTCCCATAATTTGTGCTTTAAGCCCGCAATAGTGCTCGGTAAAAATATTAAAACACGTTGAGTACTGCTAACTTCGCATAGCATTATCGTTAAATTAATAGCACAACATTATAAATCTGTGAACTATCTCTTAGTTTTACCATAAAAACATCCAACTCCTATAGTTTGTGATCTCATACTTTTCTGGCAACTATTAAAATACTGTGGATGCGACTGGGAGCACCATCAACAGTACAAATTCTGAGACCTATGGCAATATTAAATACCAAATTTGTGTCGTAAATAATATCCCACACCTATTATTTGTATCACCATAGTTTTCATGAAAATACTAGTAGTCTCACGTTCAACAAGGAAGGTCGTTTATAGGAAGTGCACCCACATTAGCGTGGAGTGTGTTTGTTTGTGTGTGTGTTTGTTTGTGTACAAGGGGGTGGGGAGATAAAATAAATCATATTATGTTCAAAATACTGGCTAAGATTATTGCTCTAACCTCACAGTCAGCGGCAATCAGTATATTCTACCAGCAACAGTTTAATATCACAAATTACGAAAATGTTGCCAGTAATATTAGCTGAATTTGTTCTTCAAAAAACCCATTTTTATAGTTGGTGCAACCTTAATTTTCCATAAAAACACTTTAATATACTACCGCCTATTACTACTACTATAACCTAAATCAAACAAATTCTTTAATACAGGTCACAGAGTGTTATTTACTATTCCTTAGGCCATGCTACATAACTAAATCAGTTTTTTATATTGTGCCATCAATGGTTTTGGAGAAAAGAAATACAAAACTGCTAAGTGAAATATGCAGCACCAACATTTTGAAGCTACAAATAATATTAGCAACACTAGCGTCACAAATGAATAAGAAAATTGCAATATGTATAGTTGTGATGATATTTTTAATTATTTGACCCTGTTTCTGTATTTATTTTTTTAAATAGGCACATGAAGAAAACGTTTCTCGCTCAAATACGTAGAAGAAAATTGTAGCAAAGCTGTAATAGTTTTATTCTCTAACAATGCGAAATCCTCCTTTAAACTTAACCAGAAACCAATTAATGACAATGATTTGTAGCTTTTCTCAAATTCAAAATCAATGGAAATTTCAAGGAGCTTCTCTTTTTCACTCGCTCTTAGTATGGATGATTTTAAAACTGCCCTCTCTTCCAGCGGATCGAGAATCCAATTGTTATTATTGGAAATGGCTGGTAAATATTCTCTGGAGGTTTTTCTGAGTCCCTTCATGTGTTCAATAACCACGTGAGAGTTTTACCTCGAGCTAACCACCTGACTTCAGTGTGAGACGATAAACGCTTCCCCTTTCCATCAAAAAGTGCTGCCAAAGTCAGCCATTAAATGCATATTTTGGCAAACATACTGGAAGATTGGGGTTCGTGAACCACAGTTTGGGAACCACTGGACTAGACTGTCGATAGCAAGGAGATCGAAGTTTGATCCCGGTCGGGTGTCCTGAAGCTGGTTTTACTAATGGTTATCCACTCTCACTCCACGCAAATGTGGGTTCAATCATTCTAAATCCAACCCTCCTCATCCCTAACATATTGGTGTGTTTAGAACATACGCGTATAAGCTGAACTGGTGGTAATACGATGTGCTAAAACAATGTAGTAAAGAAACAAATGAATGAGAGCCTTTGTAGACACCTTTTATTCATAAAGCATACTTCAAATTTTTGTCATCAAAAGGTTAATTAAAATAATTTTAAGGTTGACCCAATATTTTTCTCCCTTCACCCCCCCCCCCCCTATCATCCTCGCTTCCTTCACGATGTCAGGGTAAAAAAAGCATAAACCCAGAATTTTTAAGGAAACTTATTGATATAGCCTCTATCAATTACATCTGTCTTTATGGAAAGTTAAAGTTAAGTGCTATGCGAATAGATACCTTAGGCAGAAAGGAAAGAGGATAAATGATTTGGCGCAATTCAGGTCTGCTCTTCCAAAATTTGTCCTGTTGCTAAAAACCTTAAAGTAGCAATCAATCTTTCTTAAGCACTAATAGCATTTCTCATTCTTGTATTTTGCTTCCTTATTAACGTTTCTACTAAATTTAGCAAATTTGAAATGATTTCTCACTCACAAAGAGTTTTTGAAATCTTCATTGCTTTAAACTCTAAGTTCCTTTATAAGTATCATATGTGGCGAGGTATTCCTTTTTTATAACCACTCTTTAACCAAAAAAGCCCTTCCCGACACCCCTCCCCCTTTTTTGGTGTGTTTAAAAACAACGTGCATATTTTTCCCACGGGAGGCCCAGTGCTCCACACACACACA
>CABFVX010001226.1:16855-114451 GCA_902151425.1 Timema shepardi
GTCACTCACTATCTCGGTTACTCACTAGTCTTGTCACTCACTATCTCGGTTACCCACTATCCCTGTCTCTCAATATCCATGTCTCTCACTATCTCTGTTACTCACTATTCCTATCACTCACTATCTCTGTTACTCACTAGCCCTGTCACTCACTATCTCGGTTACTCACTAGTCCGGTCACTCACTATCTCTGTTACTCACTAGTCCTGTCACTCACTATCTCGGTTACTCACTAGTCTTGTCACTCACTATCTCGGTTACCCACTATCCCTGTCTCTCAATATCCATGTCTCTCACTATCTCTGTTACTCACTATTCCTATCACTCACTATCTCTGTTACTCACTATCCCTATCACTCACTATCTCTACCTCTCCATCTCTTTCCATATTATAAACTAGTTAACACACAAACTAAAATTAATGATCCCTCGTGAATTATCTTTCATGTCCCTGAAGCTTTAGAAGTTTCTTTTACTCGCATACTGCTTCTTTTGACATCCTGCTGTTTGGGTGTATTATTTGTAACCTCGCTTTGTGTTCTACTTAAAGTGCTTTATGTCTTAGTCAAATGACGATTAGTTCATTCTTTGTAATAGGATGCAACCAAATAGAGTCTCGGTCTTGACTTTGAAAATCGGGACAAAGGTTTGACGTCAAAATGCTGCAATGATATTAGAATCTTAATTACATAAAATGGTTTCTCATCCTCACTTATGGTTAGTGCTCTTGACATTTTAAAATGTAATCTCCTAATCCTTCTTGCATACCTTATAAGACACCCCTCCCATGTTAGACAGGCCCGTTCAAAATGGGGAGATTGGTGTTCGAATCCCCGTTGTGTCTACAGAGAGTGATTTTTCCTAAATGCTTTCCCACTCTTCTTCCACGCAAATGTGGAAATATTACCTCTAAAATACTTCCTTACTCATCCCCAATCCACTAAATAAATTGTCATATATGCGTATAACCTGAACAGTTGGTAAGACATGATGATAAAAAAGTAAAAAATTAAGCTGCGTACTATATATAGTTTAGAATACGTAATCAGATCTGACCCATGATAGTTACATGTAAAATAGACTAAGGGGACATCCATGGGTCACTTAACCCTTTATCTCACCTTTTTTTGACCCTCAATACTCCTCCAACCATATTAAGTAATTTTAACATCAAGAGAAAAATTATTATTTCATAGGGAAGTTTTTGTTACACTAAAGGGGTGATTCAGATTCAACACAACTCATCATCGGAAGTTATCTATAAGTAGGTTTATTAACTGTTAAAACATAACAATATTTTTTCTTCGACATTATAAAGTATAAGATTTGTGCTACGCAACCTTGGGATGTACCCATCCTCTCCCCACGCTCCACCCTGTAGAGAGCTCGCCATGCCCCACCCTGTAGAGAGCTCACCATGCCCCACCTTGTAGAGAGCTCCCCATACCCCACCCTGTAGAGATTTCACCATGCTCCACCCTGTAGAGATTTCACCATGCTCCACCCTGTAGAGAGCTCACCATGCCCCAGCCTGTAGAGAGCTCCCCATGCCCCACACTGTAGAGAACTCACCATGACCCACCCTGTAGAGAGCTCACCATGCCCTAGCCTGTAGAGAGCTCACCATACCCCAGCCTGTAGAGAGTTAACCATGCCCCAGCCTGTAAGGAGCTCACCGTACCCTAGCCTGTAGAGAGCTCACCATGCCCACAGCCTGTAGAGAGCTCACCATGCCCCACCCTGTAGAGAGCTCACCATGCCCCAGCCTGTAGAGAGCTCACCATGCCCCACCCTGTAGAGAGCTCACCATGCCCCACCCTGTAGAGACCCCACCATGCCCCAGCCTCCAACAGCGTCACGTGTTTTATGGATTATCCCTGATGTGTACTAATACTATGTCTTTGAATGAGAACCCAAACATTATTAGCCACTTCTTTTAAAACAACAATTAGTAAATTCAAGTTATTTATGGCCAATTTATTTCAGTTTGATTCCTTTCTCTTTCTTTTTTCTTCCAGCGACCTTGTTTAGTGTAAAGAAAGAAAGGGACAACAAAGTGTTGGAAGTTTTCGGCCGTATCAAGTATCGGAAGTGCGCGGTAAAGTTACGACGCATGCGCCCCTAGCGTATACCCGAACTGTGGGGGTGGGATCAGGAGAAAGGGTGGGCAAGTGGAGGTAGAGAGGAAGAAGTACCCCTCCAGTGGCGGTATATAACATGTTCCATTGGGTATCCCTCGGCCTGTGTCAACCCCGTTAGACTGTCATCCACACACACTTGTCTCCTACACTTCCCGACGTCAACCGCGATAGTTAACCGTCCGTTCACACACGCCGGTTCACCAAGGTAAGTGCTTCCCCCAAGTTCCTTTAACCAGCTTTGTGTCCCCCTTGTTGAAACTCGGTATAAATGTAGGCCTATAGCTAATTTAGTTTGGTTTGCTGCTGACGGAGAATTTGGAGTTTGAATCACAGATGTATGCATAGATTCAATATTCAATAGTTTATCAATTTTCCACCATGTAAATGTGGGAACATTTACTTTAAATTTTTTACTCTTCATTCTTAACATATTAGCACTATTTATACATTTCTAACGCACTAGTTTCGTGTTAAGCCAGACTGATGAGGATGTGAAGGTCGAGGTTCAAATCTTGGTCGGGTGAATTGGGGAGGTTTTTTCCTAAATTGTTTTCCACTCTCCCTCCACGCAAATGCGAGTTCACTTCCTCTCAATTCAAACTTCCCAATTCCTTATAAATTAACGTAATCATTACTTAAGCGTATAACCCGAAGGGGTATTATGACGCGGTGCTAAATAAAAAATAAATATTTAAGTAGGGCAAAATTAAAAGTAGATTGACGTTAGATTTGATCAATTTAATCATAAAATATTCCAAACAAACCTTGGTCTCTCATAATCTACTATCTTGTAAACAAATGTACATATTTCTACTATACAAATGTACAAATAGTAGTGATATTAGTGAGCCGCGGTGAAAAAAACTAATATTGGCAGTTAAATATTAGACATATTTATACAAATGTGCAGCTGTTTCTCAATATTTAATTTCAAAAGTTAAGTTAAGTAACGGAAAGCAATGCATAATATAAACTTATCTTTTATACGTATGTAACCATGTCTTAATACGTTTCAGGAATAACCACATATGCACACTAATGTATGAATGAGCCACGTAACGCTGTTGAGAAAGGGCTGGGGGGGGGGGTAGTTATAATTTATACATGATGTTTCATTGGGGAGGGGGAGTACGCAACATTGTTGCGTAACATAGGTTTTATACTTACATTTTTTCTTCTTAATCTAAACAAACTGAAGGCTCGATTGATGGGATTTCTATATATCCGTATATGGGCATGCACTTAGCCCTTCGTCTGGTTAGTGCTACCTGAACCATCTGGTGTGAACCCCATGCAATAGGGTAGTTCAAGAAGTGTAGTGGTTTCCCGTCACTTTCCACACCAAATTTCTATGAGCGACCTTGAAATAGTATATTTATTTTGCCGGGATGAGTATTTTAACATACCCTCCAGGTTTGTTTTAAATGCCACAGTCGACAAGGTACTGACGGCTTTATTCTCCTCTAAAGTAAGTTGTGCTACTTGGTTTTATCGCACAAGAAACATTAATCGACCTTAGTTGGGTTTGAACTCACGAAAATTAAGTGCTGGGGTGAGAACTTTATCTCAAGAGCACCTAGTTTAACATACTTATATTTATAATGTGTGAAAATAATATTATTGTTCATGTTCTCACTGTTAGAAAACCTACTTTTAGATAACGTCATTTCTATCACACAATTGTAAATATACTAATAGAGCAAGCCACAAATTATATTTAATTTTATTTATAAGTTTGGTCACAAATTAGATGAATAATATTAACCACATAAACTACTAAACAACTTATTAATGTGTGTTTTTAGTTCTGGTAGAGGAAGGATGTTAATGCATGTAGCTAGGTAGTCAAAGAACTAACATAAGTGGATGCATTATTTTAATCATATGAATATTGCCAAAAAATCTTGGTATATTTTAATAATATAATATCTTGTAGATAAATGCACTTATTATTTCTTACATTCATAATGACGCAGGCAAAACTTTTGTTATAATAAATATTTTAGTTTTAAAATAACGATAAAATACACATTTATAAAATTTGAGTAAATTATATTCACCGTTAAATTAAATGTTCATAAAATCATTAGAATTTATTGACTTTCAACAAAATACATTTATATATTATTTATGGTAAATGAGTTAGTATTTACTGATTAAAAACCTATACAAATAATAAAATAAATAACACATAGAAATGAGTAGTTAACAATTTTGTTTTGCGTCAACATCTGCCGTTCGGACGTTGAATGCGAAACATGAAACATTGTTATAGAAGTGTCCAGATTCAGTTTCGGTTGACCTCTATGTCAAAATAGATTGATATGGGTATGATATGATGCACCCCCATATTAGTACAAAAAACAATTTCCCCGATAATAAAGTTTGTTAATAACTTGAGAGTCCCTGTTTCTATTTCAGAACTTTAATTTAATCTCACAAGGACATTAATTTTCCTACACGTATTACTACCCGTTCGGGCTACATGAAATTTAAGAAAGATAAATGAAGTTATGAGGAGGGTTGAATTTATAAGAATTGTACCCCCTTTTGCATATAAGGATAGGAGGAAACACTATTAGTACACCTGGTCGTTCCATCATCGACAAACTAGACTTAGAGAGAGCCTAACATTTAGTCCGCGCGCTCACCAATTTGTGTCATGGGGACTATTAATGACTAAATCTAAGGGTTAGGGATGAAGAGGATAGTTTGAAGTTATGTTATGACTAAATGAATCCAATATCCCAAATCAAAGAAATAGCTCCTCAAATAAGTTGTTTCTATTCTCTAAACTTTTCTAAAGATAATCTTTTAAAATGAATAATAGCCTAATAACAAGTATTATTTATATAAAGAGTTGAAAAAATAATGTAAACTTTGAGTTTTTTAAATACAAATATCGTATCGTAATGATGTTGAATATTTTTCCTTGAAACTATAAATATGCAATTTACACAATCAAATTACAGTTCTAAATTATAGATAGTTCCTTAGTATTAGCTAGAAAATTTTATTTACATTAACTATTAAAAAACATATAGATTTATGATCACTATACACACTAAATTAAATTACAATAAAACACCAAAAATCTCAATTTTATATTTAAAATCATGTCACATAAAATTCTACAAGCCATTTATAGAATTTGGTTCTCATTAAAAATGTAAAAAAAAGTATTGGTGATTTTAAGGGTCTATTGAATCATGAGTGTATAGGGTAGTCGACATCGTTAAAGAACTTAAATAATTACTCAATTAAAGGGTTAAAAATCGTATATAGTAATTAGGAAATCTGGTAAAAAAAATAGGGGAGCAAATCTCTTTTGCGTCACGCTCCATCGGACCAAAACATATTATATAAAATTATATGGTTATTAATTATTATTTACTTGTAAGCACAAATTTAAAACCTCAGTAAATAAAACAGTAACACAAAAATACACATTAATGATAGAAAGGTTTGTTTAGATTAAGTTGATTAATAATGTTTAATTTATAACGAAATCATGTCTTCTTTATTTTTACTATCTTCTTCTTATTTGATAGTATATTCGTCTTCTATGACGACATTTTCAGTGTTATTATTGATGTTACACTATATTAAGAAGTAATTTATATCAAAGATGATATTCTATTAAATACAAATTATAAAAAAGTTTGTGGAAATTTCGACCTTTTACACGTATTTAACAGAATATCATCTTTATCATAATCAAGCCCAGTAGATGGTGTAACATCAATAACATCGAAATATGTCATCATAGAAAACTAAGCTACTATCAAATAAGAATAAGGGAATAAGAACAAAGAAGATATAATTTTGTCATTTATTACTCCTTACTAAATCAAATACGAACATTATTAATAATTTAACTTATAATTAATAAAATATCTAAATAAATGCTTGCCGAAACCCCTCAACAAATTAGAAAACTAACTATTTACAAATTCAAGTTTTAACCAAACTCATTCGGACATTCCCGTGAACCTAACCAATTATATTTGGTAGTCGAATAATTATTATTAAATATATTTCCAAATAAATAATTAGTCTTTAAAAAAATGCAGTACTTATAAAATTGTATTTAATTGGAAAAGTTTCTTTTGAGGTATTTTAATTTAAACCTTAAAAAAACTTTTTGATATCGTTACCAGTAAATTTTATTTTGCTCATTAAAAATATGGTTAATTCTAAAAATTGTGAATGGTTAAACTTTGTTCATGGGGAAGAGCTTTATCTAATATTTAGAAAAAAAAAATATAAAATCTACTTTCACACATTCACACATTGTCATGTGATATGTAGATGTCATTTGTGATTAATACTATCAATAACTATAAAATAGCACTAGCCTAATAATTTTATTTGAATCGGCACATTATTAAATTACGTAAGCTTTTTTTTAATGATTTTTTAGTCTCCGTTTCCCACTCAAGGAATATTAAGATGTTCCGTCCCCCCCACCCACTCATCACACTTCTTTCTAACGTAATTTTGTTATGATTTTGTAAGCTATACATAAGGATAGGTAATAAAGCAAGTGATGTGAAATTTTAGAATACTTTAATTGCAACAAGTGAATAAAATTTAATTGAAATTTTATAAGTAATATATTTATTTTCCGATAAAACTATTTCTTATATTTTGTCTCACCATAAACATTGATACGTAATATGTATTCTTAAGCCTCTCCTTCCCTCTTAATAAAACATAATAAAAAAATACTGGACCCATCCCACATTCCTCCCCACCAAAAAAAACCTTAATAAATTTAAGGATGGCCCCTATGTCATATGGAATTTTTATAATATTTTAACCCGCCTCAGTGGCGTGGTTGTCTAACGCGCTTGTCGTGATGAGCTCGACTGCTGAGGATGGGGAGATGGAGGTTCGAATCTCGGTCGGGTGAACTGGGGGTGGTTTTTCCTAAAAGGTTTTCCACTCTCCCTCCACGCAAATGCGGGTTCACTTCCTCTAATTCAACATTCCCAATTCCTAATCCATTAGAGCAGTAAGTACTTAAAGCGTATAACCCGAACGGGTAGTAAGACGCGGTTCTAAGTATAATATTTTATATTTTTTTAACAAACTCAAATAATATATAGATAATTTAAAACGTGGATCAGTTATTTTAGATAGTAATTTCACAAGTTCAACCTTACCAATTTTCAGACAAGAAAAATAGTGCTTATAAACTGAGAATGTGCCCAAAATTGATCAAGTTTGAATATATTCAAAGGATAAACTTAAATTTCCGAAAATGACAATGTCTTTCGACATAGATTTTTTTAGTTTTAACTAACAGATTTTAGTACTCAAATATTATATATAAACGTTTATACATATTTAATTGTAAAGACACGATATCTACTTAATTTACGTTAGTAGTTAGCTATATGGACGCTATTAAGTCAATGTTCCTGGTGTAAAAAAAGAGGAAATATCTAATTAAAATATCTTAAGACTGTAGATTTGCACAAAAAAACACAAAACATCTTAACTCACGCCAGGTTTTACTACAAACTCTGTGATTTGTAAAAAACAAAGTTGACTTTGTCGATTTTTTAATATTGGCTACGATGATTAGTGGTTATTAAAACTATTAATCCTAATTCTATTTTTTTAGCATCGTTTCTTACTAGCCTTTGGGTTTATATGCCTATGTACTAATTACACATATATATGTTAGGGATTAAGATGGTAGAATTTAGAGGAAGTGTAACAGCATTTGTTTGCAGTGAGATAATACAAAACCATTTACAAAAAAACACTCTCAATACATACGACCAGGATCGAAACCATATATCCCCGTCTTCGTCAGTCTAGTTTATTATGAGAGCCTTAGACCATGAAGCCACCAAAGCTTGTTTTAATATTTTTATTAAAATGACAAAGTCACTTGATAAATAAAACTAACCTCTGACGAGAGGAACCTGCTACCGTCATTTAAGATTGGCCATACTTGTCATGTTAATTTCCAATCATTTACATTTGAAACCAACTTGAAGTCTACGTTCTTAGCGTACACTTCTTGATTCTTAATTTGTCTTCCGCTGGTTCCTCGCCAACACAAATGCCAGTGTGCTGTTTTGGAGCAAAGCGGTTGGGGAAAACACGCATACCTCCAGCTCAACTGTTTTAAAATACGTAGCGTGAATGTAAATATAGTTGACAGGATTCACTGTAGTATTCACCCCAAAAATATAACACAATAACTTAATTACTTTGTTTGGTTATTAAATCAAACACAAACCTGCTTCGGTGACCACATGGTCTTACGTGCTATTTTTGCAGTAGACTAAATTGCCGATGACGAGAAGACCCAGGTTCGAAACTAGGTCAGGTGTACTGAGGGTGGTTTAAAAAAATAGTTTTCCCCTCTCCCTCCACACTAATGCAAGTACACTTGTTATAAATATGATTCTTTATGGATCTCTCCTCCTGAAGTAGTCCCCACCCGGAGATACGAAATGGGGACTAGTTTACCTCCGGAATGTCTTACTCCAAGAAGAGCCATCATTGGTTTCGTCCCCTTGACAATAGGAAGTTTTCAGGGGAAAGATTGTGTGATAGTTTTCCGTCTTCCTCTTCACCCCACAGCACCACAGCACCATGACCAAGCTACCACTCCATGCGGTCACACCCATTACTGTTCGATCTCAAACCATCTTGAGTATCATTTTCTCTGTGCCTCAAGTCTGTCCTTGTACCGCTGCTGCCCGGTACCAGTCACGTAGCCCTGTCAAGGAGACGTGATCCACCCCACGTCACTGGGTCCTTACAGAACTTAGCCACCACCCACCTTACTGCAGCAGTTAAGCCACCACACTGTCAATACCATTGTCCACCCTCGTTACCTGGGTCCTCGCAGAACCTATCCACCACCAACCTTACTGCAGCAGTTAAGCCACCACACTGTCAATAGCATTATCCACCCTCGTTACCTGGGTCCTCGCAGAACCTATCCACCACCAACCTTACTGCAGCAGTTAAGCCACCACACTGTCAATACCATTGTCCACCCTCGTTACCTGGGTCCTTACAGAACCTATCAACCACCCACCTTACTGCAGCAGTTAAGCCACCACACTGTCAATACCATTGTCCACCCTCGTTACCTGGGTCCTTACAGAACCTATCCACCACCAACCTTACTGCAGCCGTTAAGCCACCACACTGTCAATACCATTGTCCACCCTCGTTACCTGGGTCCTTGCAGAACCTATCCACCACCAACCTTACTGCAACCTTACTGCAGCCGTTAAGCCACCGCACTGTCGATACCATTATCCACCCTCGTTACCTGGGTCCTTGCAGAATCTATCCACCACCAACCTTACTGCAACCTTACTGCAGCCGTTAAGCCACCACACTGTCGATACCATTATCCACCCTCGTTACCTGGGTCCTTGCAGAACCTATACACCACCAACCTTACTGCAACCGTTAAGCCACCACACTGTCGATACCATTATCCACCCTCGTTACCTGGGTCCTTGCAGAACCTATCCACCACCAACCTTACTGCAGCCGTTAAGCCACCACACTGTCAATACCATTATCCACCCTCGTTACCTGGGTCCTTGCAGAATCTATCCACCACCAACCTTACTGCAGCCGTTAAGCCACCGCACTGTCGATACCATTATCCACCCTCGTTACCTGGGTCCTTGCAGAATCTATCCACCACCAACCTTACTGCAGCCGTTAAGCCACCGCACTGTCGATACCATTATCCACCCTCGTTACCTGGGTCCTTACAGATCCTATCCACCACCAATCTTACTGCAACCGTTAATCCATCGCACTGTCGATACCATTATCCACCCTCGTTACCTGGGTCCTTGCAGAATCTATCCACCACCAACCTTACTGCAGCCGTTAAGCCACCGCACTGTCGATACCATTATCCACCCTCGTTACCTGGGTCCTTACAGATCCTATCCACCACCAATCTTACTGCAACCGTTAATCCATCGCACTGTCGATACCATTATCCACCCTCGTTACCTGGGTCCTTGCAGAATCTATCCACCACCAACCTTACTGCAGCCGTTAAACCACCACACTGTCGATACCATTATCCACCCTCGTTACTTGGGTCCTTGCAGAATCTATCCACCACCAACCTTACTGCAGCCGTTAAGCCACCGCACTGTCGATACCATTATCCACCCTCGTTACCTGGGTCCTTACAGAACTTATCCACCACCAATCTTACTGCAACCGTTAATCCATCGCACTGTCGATACCATTATCCACCCTCGTTACCTGGGTCCTTGCAGAATCTATCCACCACCAACCTTACTGCAACCTTACTGCAGCCGTTAAGCCACCACACTGTCGATACCATTATCCACCCTCGTTACCTGGGTCCTTACAGAACTTATCCACCACCAACCTTACTGCAGCCGTTAAACCACCGCACTGTCGATACTATTATCCACCCTCGTTACCTGGGTCCTCGCAGATCCTATCCACCACCGACCTTACTGCAGCCGTTAAGCCATCGCAATGTTGATACCATTATCCACCCTCGTTACCTGGGTCCTTGCAGAACCTATCCACCACCGACCTAACTGCAGCCGTTAAGCCATCGCAATGTTGATACCATTATCCACCCTCGCTACCCGAAAGTGTTTAAGTTTCACCCATGTGGAATCATAGAAAGCTCTCACCCTCTGATGTCCGATAGGCCGGGTTAAGGAATATATATGAGACCATACTAACCTCCCTAATCCCTAAAACCATTAGCGTAATTAGTACATAAGCGTATAAACAAAATGGGTCATAAAACATGATGCTAAAAAAATTAATTAAGCACAAGATATAGTCATGTTATTTGGTTTATCGTGTCTTACTACCCATCCAGGCTATCTTCTATTAATTACAGTAATAAGCTAAGGTTAAGTAAGGTTGTATTTTAAAAGAAATGTACCTGCATTCCCATGGAGGAAGAGCGGATGGATATTTATGAGAAAAAAAGCACTCAAGACAGCCATCCGGATTTGAACTTCGACCTCCCAGTTACCAGCAAATCACACTTAATGAGGTTGATGCCATTGACCGCGTGCCCTCAGATGCATGTAGTAGTGTTAGCAACAGAGTTACTTAAGGTGGTAGTGTAAGAAACGCGAGCTGAGGGCAGTATTTGTTGCAGTTTTTATATCAACATATTATTTGGTCAAAAGAAATAAAATAATTCTCCAATGGAAATACAGAATTTAATTTTATTCACCTGGTGATATAAACAGTTTTTAATTAATATCTGTCAAGGGTGTCCTAGAATTTAATCATAACTTTTCTCTTGAGTTAATAAGTTTGTCATCTACTGCCGCCAAGCTCAAGATGGATATTCTACAACTGTTGATATCAACATATGAAAAAAAATTAAACTCTATGTTTCTACTGGAGCAATTTTTTATCTATTCTAGCCAAAAAGTTGCTTTGTTATAAAAAAAAAGCTGCAAAAACACTGCCCTTAACTAGTGTTCCCTACACTACCACCTTGATGTAATTAGGCCTATACTTTATGTTACAACCATCAATGGGGGGATATGCTTTCTAAGGCTTTATATTTGCAGTTCACAATGCCACCGTCGATCAGAATACTGGGGTTGTAGTCCTGGCTGTAGCTTTCCCCGTTCTATTTCCACGCTAATTCAGGTTCATTTCCTCCAAACTACACCCTCATATTAAGTTGTTGAAAGCTTTGGTGATGTACTAATTATATTAGCCCATTAAAAAAATGTAATTTACATTAAAGTCAAATTTTAAATTTACTGTACCCACACTATTGGTCCCTTGGTTTAGGTCGTAGACGACTCTAAAAAAGACCTAAAAAATGTCCCACGTTCATAATATAATTAAAAATGGGTTTGTTAATTTATCAAGTAAGATTTATAATTGACTTCAGTTGTCAAAGAAAAAATATTTAAGCCAATTTTTCATTATTTCAGAAAAGGGTCAAATTCATTGTGAACTGCAGTTCGCACCTCTCACACAATTTTGGACAGGATCAGAAAATTACATTAGTCTCTGGACATCTGATGTGGAATTGGTTTGTAATATATACACATAGCTGTGGAGATTTATAATTAAAATACCCACCACTGAAACTGACACCACTTTGGAATTGTTGGCAACTAATGTTTCGTTCACAACGTGAATTTATCGTGTACAGCCCCTTTTTGGCATTATGTTTACATTTTATAATTGTAAATAAAGATAAAACAATTTATATAATATAATATCAAGTTAGATCATAGTAAGTTCAATTTACCTGCTTCGTTGGTGCATGGTCTAAGACATCAATTTTTCAATAGAATAATAATATTTAGCACTGCATCTAACTACCCGTTCGGGTTATACGCTTTAAGTACTAATTACGCTAATGGAATAAGAACTGGGAAGGGTGAGTTAGAGGAAGTGAACCCGCATTTGCGTGGAGGGAGAGTGGAAAACCATTTAGGATAAACCACCCCCAGTTCACCTGACCGAGATTCGAACCTTGATCTCCCCGTCCTCAGTAGTTGTGCTCAACACGACCAGCGCGTTAGCCAACTACGCCCCTGAGGCGGGTTTCAATAGAATAAACTGCCTATGACGGGGAGATCGGGGTTCAAAACTCTTGTTGTATATATTGAAGGTAGTTTTTTTCCAAAAATTGTTTTCCACTCTACCACCATACAAATGTGAGTACACTTAATCTAAATTCAACCTAACCCCGCTCCAAACACACTAACCTAATTAATTAATGTGCGTATAAACTGAACAGGTATTAAAACGTGGTGCCTAAAAAAGATATCAGTTAAATGAAAACTAAAGGGAAAAATAACAACCTGAACACAGGAATCAAACACTAGACATTTGTATTTGCAAACTAATTTATACACAAGCATAATTACACTTTATGCTCCCTATTAATACGTATGGAGAAAGCATGGGATATTTTATTTGGAGATACGGATTATAATGAAAGTTCGTGCTTTCAGACATATGATTATTTAAATACCCAGGATAAGAAAGGTGAATGCTTAGGAAAGGTACCAGAATAATTAGGAAACCAGCACCTAGTCTATCTATCTGAGATTCAAATCCCGTTCTCTCTAGGAATCGTGACTATTAATTGTTTCAGAGATACCGTATTCGAAATACTGTAAGACGATATTTTCTCCTTTTGTTATAGATAGTAAGTATAATAATAGTATATTTAATATTATTTAATGAAGTAATTAATTGATTTATAGTTAAGTGTATTGTAAAATAATAAAACATGAAATAGTTTATAACTACTTTAAGAATAAGTAGCTTTGATTTGTTTTAGTTTTGAAAAGGGGTAAATTAAAATATCATTATGGATATTATCTACCCCAATTTAATAGGAGTTTATCGTCGATTATAGTTACTGTATAATCATTACTAAACCTGTAAATTAATTATTAAAGGTGAAACATTAGCGCGTTTTTAAAAGAGATTAATGTAATTCAGTAAACGAAATATTAATATTTAGTAGATGTATTATTTATTATTTTTGTTGTTTATTTATTGCTTGAATTTTAAATAAAACTATAACTGTTTATATTTTATAGTCTTTAAATTAATCACAATTGTGGATTATTATTTATTGTTACATAATTTATTTTAGTTTAAACTTTTAACAAAATTAAGTATTTAATACGTAATGATTTCAAACAACAAAACTAAATGTAAGAAGGTGATTTGTATACCCGTGAACTACTCTTCCACGATATAATAGTATTCACACTAATGGGACAAATATGAGGAAGGTATAGCTTAAAGGAAGTTTACTTAGAGGAAGAATCTTAAACTATTTAGAACAAAATTAACATTTCGATACAACAGTCTTGATTTCAATTCCAACTTCTTCCGTACCCGATTAACCAGACGTGACTGGCACCTAAGTCTATGTGCCCACCGATTTCGTCCACGGTATTATACAAAACAAAATACTCAGAACTGGTCTATGTGCACCTACGAAATATGCAACCCACCACACACCCCTGATCGCTTGCTGCATTTACATAGCTCATAGGGGTGGTTGGTATAGCACGTTCTGTGGGCAGATTAGGGATGGGCGGGTGGTAGGGGATTTATGAGGGGATGAGAGAAACAAAGAAGACATCCGTGGAAGTGGCATTGATAGTGGAGATGACATTGAGTGATGTGTACAGTATTAACAGCTGCGAAAACTATTTTACCGTGAAACTGTGTTGTATTTTTAGGTAATTATAACATTTTACAGACATAGTACCTAACCTAAAAACAAATTTAAAATTTTTAACCTATTATTTTCTTTCAAAAAACTAAAATATGTATTAAAACATGTGAGATTCATTAATGAACAAAATTATAGATTAGTGATGATTAGACCAGATATGAGGTATTATAATATCATGAAAAAATAATTTTTTTCATGTTTCTGATTTTGTCAAATATTCGTTTCTTAAGTTAAAAACTTTAAGGCAGAGAAGACAAACATTCTAGTATCAAACAGTGAACCAAATGAAGGCATGCAACCTCAAATAAAATATCTATACCCGCTTAATGCGGTATAGGTGTAACACCTCATTCAGTCTGGTTTGCCTATGATTGGGGAGGTCAAGGATCATATCCCGACCGGGTATTCTGAGGGTGTTTCTAGTTTGAAAAGTGTCTAATATTGCTCATATATGTTGGTTGGGGTACGTTTCCTTTAAATTATACCTTCCTCAACTGTACTCCGGTAGTGTAATTAATATATAGGGTGACCTGGCGGTCTAGGGGTAAGGTGTCAGACTTATGTGCTGGCGGCCGGGGTTCAATCCTCGGTCCCGACATAGATTTATCTGATTACTAAATCCTTCCTTCACCTCTGACATGACATATTGTGAATGTGGGGAATGCCAGGCCTCCACCGTGGTTCGGATTCCACGTTAAACTGTAGGTCCTCCATTTCATCTCACAATCACCCCATCATTACACATTAGCGTAAGTGCGTATAACCCGAACGGGTAGTAAGACGCGGTGTTAATAATAATAATAATAATAATAATAATAATAATAAATATATATGAATACATAATCCTTAACAGATCTGCTGAAATAAATAAAGATGCCACACTATAATATAATCAGTCAAATTCAAAAATTGTCATTATACTAGTAAATATGTGACACTATAATATATTTTATCCAATATTAAGCTGTCACTAAATAAGTTTTATGACTGGTCGTTGGATCGTTGAAAGTGGGGTGCACACACATTTAAATAAATACAAGAGATATAAACTATTCTATTAGTAACTATTTTAATATCAAAGAATATAATAAACATTTTTTTTTTACAAAAGCTAATATTTTTTAGCAATGCATCTTACTCTCTTTTCAGTCTAATATACGCATACCTATGTGTGAATTACACTGATGAGTTAGGTATGATTAAGGTTGAATTTAAAGAAAGTGCACCCACATTTGCATGGAGGGAGAGTGGAGAACCATCTCGGAAAAACCATCCTCAGTGCAACCAACCAGGAATCGAACCCCGATCACCTTGTCATTGGCAGTCTACTCTAACACGAGAGCGACGCCTTAGATAATGCGGCCACCGAAGCAGGTGGTTAATAATTTGAACGTGGTAACTGTCTA
Source organism: Timema shepardi (assembly GCA_902151425.1). Lineage (NCBI taxonomy): Eukaryota > Metazoa > Arthropoda > Insecta > Phasmatodea > Timematidae > Timema > Timema shepardi. The sequence continues at coordinate 32,650 of CABFVX010001226.1, forward strand.
CAGTTAAAATACCATATCTCTAGAGTATTACTAGACCATGCAGAGGATCCTTGTTTAACTACACCTTCTGATTAACTACCGGACACAACTGAACTTCTACTCAATCAGTTTGTCCCCTCGATGAACTCTGGGTCATGAACCGGTCCTTCATCCCTACCTGGAATGTGGATGTTCACAGATCAGAAACCATTGCTCAAGCTAGGAATGTAATCGTAAGCTAGGTGACTGTCCTTTCTTTACATCCATTACTGTTTCCAGACGGTGGCCTGGGTCAGTTATTTTATTCAAGCCATATATTTCCCACAACCAGCTTACGGGGCCTGTCATAGTTTCATATGCCTTACAATCTAACTTATGACCAGGACAGGCACAACATCCAGTACCCGGCAGTTAATTCATCATTGTGAAAGGGTAAACCTACATGTTCACCAATAATACATTTTTCAGCCATGCCGGGAATCGAATCTGGGACCCTTAGCTCAGTATAGAGACACGCTAAGGTATTGAATAGGCATTCGTTCTAATACTTTATATAATTCCTAGTTGCCACCTTGCCTTTCTGTATCTGAGCATCCTTAACTTGAAAATATCCTGTTAAATATGTTGGCCACCTTTCGACTCCCAACACACTGGTATACAGTAGCCCCATGGCTTCTTTGCTGCTGACTGACAGCTTACAGCTGACGGCTGACAGCTTTAAAAAGTTACCAGACCATATTATGTATCCCTACCTCGAACCAGATGATCTGCAAAAGCGTGTGTTTAGCAGCTGTCTCTTCTGGCAGTCAAAATTTAGGTATATACCTAAATTTTGACTGCCAGAAGTCAGCTGTGAGCTGTCAATCAGCACCAAAGAAGCCATGGGGCTACTGTAGGTATCACAAAATAATATAATAGGTTAAAATTGTAGTCAAATAATTAATTACAAACAAAGTTTTGCAACAAAAATAATAACATTTTAGACAATTTTATTCAGATTCAATACTTAACACACCTACAATTTAGGTTTGGTCACTCTTTGTTTCATCATTAGAAACCGACTCATAGAATATTTAAGTATCAGAATTCCCCATGGAAATATTTTATGTTTACCTAGTTTAATCAAAATTCAATAGCTCCAAGGTAATACAAACAGACAAATCCCAGGCCATTGATATGCTTTCCGTGAAATAGTCTAAAAGCTAACCGTTGTTATTTGTTAATGCATCTTGAAGCGTGCTGTTGGTTCAGATGATATTAGTCAGGGCAGCATGTACTAACGGGGATTATCTCTCTGTTCACATTATCATAATATCACACACGCTCGTAAAATGGTATGGTCACAGTGATAACACGAACGTGTTAGTTTCGCTACTTCCTTTGTCTTTTCTCACCTTCTAAACATTCATTCGTGACTTGCCTTATTCTCAGCGTGTATTTATTTAATGTTTTAAGTGTTGGTCGGGGTAGAAAGTTTGTAGTTTATGAAATGTTCTTCCTAGCCCAATAATAATTAAGGGTAGTAAGAAAGCATTGAGTTTTTAAACGTAATATAAAAATGGCGGTAAATTTAATTGTTTTGTACAGTACATTAGAAAATAATGAATATTTAATATTCGTTTGAACACTGTTATGTAACTTTTAAACAAACATCACAATCCAGGGCAGGGCTATTACATACACACACACATATATATATATATATATATATATATATGACCAAGTCTTACTATTCGTTCGGGTTGTACGCCTTGGGCTAAGATTTAATTTTATGAAGTTACCCTTCAAATACAGAACTATTATTTACCAGTAATTAATGTAAGTTTCATTTCTAAACGTTGAGATTTTAAGTATATTTTACCCGCCTCGGTGGCGTAGTTATCTAACGCGCCAGTTTCATGTTGAGTTTGACTGTTGAGGACGGGGAGATCAAGGGTTATAATCTCGGTCGGGTGAACCGGGGAAGACTTTTCCTTGACGGTTTTCCACTCTTCCTCCACGCAAATGCGGGCTCACTTCCTCTAAACCTAACTTTCACATTTCCGAACCCATTAGCATAATTAGTATTTAAGCGTATAACCTGAACAGGTAGTAAGACGTGGTGCTAAATATATATATTTATATATATATAANCAGGTAGTAAGACGTGGTGCTAAATATATATATATATATATATATAATTATATTATATATATATATAATTATATTATATATATATATATAATTATATTATATATTATTATTAGCACCACGTCTTACTACCCGTTCGGGTTATACGCACTTATACTAATGTGTAGTGGTAGGGTGATTGTGAGATGAAATGGAGGACCTACAGTTTAACGTGGAATCCGAACCACGGTGGAAGCCTGGCATTCCCATTATATATATTAATATATATATACATATAACTCATTCTAACTTTGGTCTCTTTGTACATTTAAAAAATTTATCCTCCTTGCAAATATGTTTTGCCAATATTTAAATCAACTAAGCTGTCAAATGGACACAGAAATAATCGAAAGGAAGATAATATGGCTCTAAAGCTGTTTTTAAATTGTATGCTATATAGTCAATTAGATATTATTTAAAAATATTAATCAACAGCTTGAGTATTTGGGAAATACAAATAATAAACTATATTTATATATATTCTTATTTATTCTTGTTTTTCAAACTTTAAGGTAAATCTAAAATACACAGATAATAAAATGTCCTATTGCTAGTGAAGTTCTACAATATAAATAACAAAATATAGATGTTTTGACGTGTTTCTTACAATAAGTACAATTTTGTTAGTTTGGCTCTTTTTCAGTTGGATGGATAATTTTCGCTGAAAATGTTTATATTTAACGCAAAAGAAATTAAGATGATTCGCTGGCACAAAAACAATTAGCTTAGTTAATTAGATTATTTAATCTAGGAAAAGTGTGATGGAAGAGATAAACATAGTCACTATGATAACAGGGAAACGGGTTGATGGAGAAAGCAGTGCTAGGAGATCAACCTAGAGAAGAGAAAGAAAAGAAATATTTTTTGCTGAACTTGCAAACTTTATAATTGTGACTTTGTGTCTCCTTTATCTGTATTTTACAGTAGACTGGGGTTTCTCTAAAATAAATGTATAAGGTATTATTTTCTGAAATATATTTGTGAGCACAAATTGAATTATAAATCTAACGAAGCCCTAGAATTTTCTTTCTCTTAAGTAGGCTCGGCATCTATTTTACTTTGTCAAGTGATTTGTATTATGCGTTTCTGTATTTAGATTGCATTGTTGAGCACGTGGTCTAAGATATCCACCTCTTATGATCTGCTGATGATGGATAGCTTGGGTTTCGAAATAGACTGGTTATAGTGAGGGTGTTTTTTTGTTTTCCAAATATATTCCCATTCTCCTCCCACGAAATTTTGGTCACATTCCTTTTAAATTCTACCTTTATCGTTCATAATTCATTAGCGTAAAATACCTGTAAAACCCTGATGGCTAGTAATACGCTGTACACAAAAGTAAAGTGAAACCGGTTTAACATATTTAAAGTTTAATGTTTAAATATTGTGTAAGCGTATGGATAAAATCTCCGTCTCATTGTGACAAAACACTACCGCACTAACTAACCACAGAACTGAATATGGTCTCTTATTAACTAATTGTTTGTGGGGACAAAGTATAGACTATCCTGTGAAGGTGTACACACACACATGGTTTTATTATTTGTGCTTTGTATGCTAATTCACTATACGGAAATGTATTAATGTTATTATATTACCCGCCTCGGTGGCGTAGTTGGCTAACGAACCAGCCGTGTTGAGCTCAACCGCTGAGGACGGGAAGATCGAGGTTCGAATCTTGGTCGGGGGAACTGGGGGTGGTTTTTCCTAAATGGTTTTCCACTCCCCCTCCACGCAAATGTGGGTTCACTTCCTCTAATTCATCCTTCCAAATTCTTAATCCATTAGCGTAATTAGTACTTAAAGCGTATAACCCGAACGGGTAGTAAGACGCGGTGCTAAATAATCATAATAAATATTAAAGTCAGCCTCGCTGATCTTGGTGTTATGTGCTCTTATCATGACCAGATGTTCTTGGGTTCTAGCCCAGCTGGTGTCGACGGATTTTTCTGGAGCTATAAAAATACGTAGCACAACTTCCTTCGGAAGGGAAGTAAAACCATCGGTCCAATGTATATTGTGGCATGTAAAAGTACCCTGGGAGGTAGGTGAAAATACCTGTCCAGGCAGAATTGTTAGGTCCTTTCGCTCTTTCTCATAGAAATTCTCGTGTGCTAATATAACCAGTCGTTTCAGAAAGTGCACGTTAAGTATCTAAAATAAATAAATAAATATAAAGTTATTAAATTTTGGTTCTTAAAATAACAGTTTGATTTTTCTTTCTTTAAGAAGTAGCGTCTGTATTTAATTTAAAATTAATTTTAATATGAGAGTTTGTAGTAAGTTGCCTTTACTCAAAAACACAAAGATGGCACACCGACTAAACTAGGCTGGTGGTTGATGACGTCTAACAACTAATATTAATGCACTCATGTTTACAAACATTAAACTTTACATTCTGACTAATATTTCGTATATCTTTTTCTCTAAATTTTTAAAATCCATTTATTTATATTATACTTTTTTGTGGCCAGTTATAAAAATGCCAATATAATACATTTTAAATCATTATTAATTAAACTATTTATCTCATATTACTATCACAATCCCTCACGTGTTTTTTATTAATATATGTTTGTTATTTAAAATAGACCCATGAAAATCCAACCAGGAAGTATTATTATAAGCTTTTGGTAACACTTGAAAATGATAATACAGTACTTCTAAGACAATAGTTATCAGCTCTAAATAGGTAAACTTAATTACTTTAAGCCAATGATTTCAATAAAAATATTCTGCTAGCTGTCAGTTACCACTACTCCTACACTAGACAGTCTGTACCTTTAAAACATTAAAAAATATATGTTGGTTGGGAATTTAGAAATAAGAATATATTTCGTTTGCCAAACCTTTCAGTAGTACCTGAGAATTATTTTTGTTCTGCCTTAAATTAATAAGTAATTCTAAAATCGCGTTGCATTGAATACATTTAAAATGCAGACCATACGATATGTGCCAATTCACCTATGCAAATGTTACGTCACCGTCATATTTGATAAACTGGTACAGCATTTTCCAGAAAAATATGTTTATAAAGAAGCAATACCTTTAAAAATGCAACCTTTAACAACTATAACTTATTTTATATACGATGTATTGTATTTGTCAAGACGTCCATCAACTTCCCGTTAAAGTGAATTTAACTAGTATTAATAAGTATCATAATGATAATATCAATGGTATTTAAAATTTGTATGTTTTTTACATATTCTAAAGAGTAAATTTTTTACTTGTAATAAAACAAACGAACTACATTGGGATTGGCATACGTTTATAGGAATCTGATAGTTACCAGATCCAAATAGGCTAAAACTACTTTCAATATTCATACTCCAACTCAAATGACCTTCTGTTGTCATTTGTATAGATAATATCTTTCAATATATTTTACGATTAAAAAAACTAACTTTTTACTACATTGATTCTACTCTATATATCCTTTCTCATTTGTCACATTTCGCACATTAGTCTTTTGTTTATTTTTTTTCTCTCTTCTACAAATCGAAAACCAATTTATTGGTAAAATTAATAGCGTCGATTGCTAGGGTCCATATTTCATGGTGAATTCTGCAAACAGGCGAATAGGCAATTTATTATTATTGATAACAGTTTGATTGCATGGCCGTGGACAAAATTTGAATACATGCGAATTATATTTTGTTTCTGTTTGACATGTATTTAACCACTTGTGTTCTTGATGGATTTATTTATTGGATTTTATATTGCAATAGTCTAAGTTAATGCCAGGAAATGTTTTGAAGGATCAAGTTAAGATATTGCTTAGGAAAAATTTGGTGAAAGAAATAGGATAAACGCGTTTGATCATGTATCCAATAAAATAGGAACATTGACGTATTTTGTGGTTATTATACACCTCCACCTTAATAACTTTTGAACTAATTGAGGGATCTTGACCAAAATTGAAAGACACACAGGAAACTAAATAGTAATTTACTTAAAAATTGATCACTTTTTTGACATTAATTTATTTTGTTTTGTACATAGTGATTTAATAAACTTCCAAGTTATCAGTATATTGATTTTACTGAAATGGGGTGCTAATGAGGAATGTATAATCACACACAGCTAAATATTAGATTTAACAAAATATATATTAATCTACATAATTACCCAAGAATGTGTATTTCTTTGCCTATGCAAGAATTATAATAATAAATCCAAGCTATATTTTACAAACACACACCTAAAGTCTATCCACCATAGGAGTGGTGGCAACTGACAACTAGCAGATGATGTAAAACCGATGAAAATAAAAATACAATTAAAAATAAAATGTTTAAAGGGAGAGTTTTTATTGTCAAAATTGTCAATAAATCAACATATTGTCTTGCAGATTATAACATGGTTTGACGAATAGATAGATACATCCGAGCAGTTCTTGTGACCTTTAATAGCTGTCCCTTACGTACACTCCTACCGTATATAGGGCATAGCTATTAAATATAGCCAAATAATCATTCAGCTGTTTAACCATTAGTTTGTATTAATTTACTGACAAATTACTTGAATTTATAAATCTTAGCTATATTTTACAAACACACCTAACTAGTAAAGCTAACAGAATAATTTTTGAGTACCGTGTCTTACTACCCATGATGGTTATATGCATATATACTAAGTACTCTAAAATGTTAGAGATAAGTAAGGATTAATTTAGAAAAAGTGTATCCGTATTTGTGTAGAGGAAGAGTGAAGAATTATTTAGGGACAACCCATCTAAATAAATAATCTTTAAATACACTTAGCCACCCATAAGTGTTTAATAGTTTACTTGCACATGACTTGCATCATTAAATCCAACATATGAACGCCACATTAATGCCACAGTAACAAAATGGACTTGATGAGACCTCACGTAACTATCGCTCATTTAATGAGGGCAAGTCGATGTCGTGCGTTTGAATGACAGTGAGTTGATGGACCGGCGTCTCTTCATGTAATCACGCTAAGTGAGCAGACTATCGGCGTCCATCGTTGCGTCTAGCGACAGTTCGTTCCCTCGCTAACAAAGACGGTTTACGCGACGCCAGGGCGATACGAACTGTTGATCGAGCCCATTCCCTCAATTAAGGTTTTTATCGCTGTATCCACTTGGCTCCATTGATACAGTTCCCAGACAGTTTGTTAACCAGGAATGTATTATATTGTCAGTCGAAATAACATTATCAGACATTTCAAAAATCTACTAACAGTAATTTAATGTATTCTTACGCCAAGCTTATTTTTTTTGTTTTTGTTTATTATTCTCTTAATTTGATTTAATTATATCATTGCTCACTTACGATTTAATATCACCACATGAATAAAATTAGACTCAATTTTTGTACTGAATTAGTATTTGATTTATCTTGACCAAAAAATGTGTCAATATAAAATCTGTCTCGCGTTCCCTACAGTCCCATTTTAAATTATCACTGTTGGAATGAAATTTCATATTTCACAAGTTATAAATAATTGGCCATTCTGGAAATCGACCCTGGCACATATAGTTCAGTGGACAGTTGCTCTAGGCCTTAAAGCCATTCGGCTATTGAAGTAGGCTTATTCTTTCAAATCATTATACATTTTTTCTGTTTATAACCAATGAAAATACTATCCCATTAGAGATTTTATATAGAGCGTGTGATCACCATTGAAAGAGATTTTACAATGATATAATGGTAGAATTTTCATTGAAAGGAACTTTTAAAAAATAAAAAATAATCTTTGCTGTTTCCATATTTTCAGGGTTATTTTTTTTTTGTATAGGTATTGATAATAAATCAATCAAAAGTGACATCTACAGATTACACGACTTGACGTATGAATACGTCTGAGTAGATATAATAAACTTTCCTAGCTGTCAAATAAGGGTCTTCTTATGAAAATTGGACTGTACTTACAAGATCAGCTTGCCCTTTTAACAATTCGAGTATCGTCTCTGTTTTAACATGCAACACAATCTTTCAACCCTCCCTCTTCACTACCTCTTACTTTTCAATAACGATTTATTACCAGACACCCACTTCAGTGGTCAAACAGTCAAAGTCGTCAATATAACAATAGATTTAACTGTCTGTGATTGAGAGATTAGGGTTCAAATCCCGTACGGTGTATTGGGATGACTTTCCCTAAATGATTTTACTTTCTCCCTCCACGCAGATGAGAATACATGTTCTTTAAATTCAACATTATTCATCCTTCATATATTAACTTAATTAGTACATATGCGTAAAACCCGGACGTTTAGTAGGACGCTATAAAAAATCTACTCATCAAATTTTGAGTTCGATACCAGTATAATGATTTAAGTGATAGAATAAATTATGCTATAAGTTGATGAGTTTAAAAACTGAAGAACTTATTTAATTAACATATGAGGTATTATCAAATAAAATAAACTATAAGAGAGATGACTCACCGATAGTGAGTTCTACTCTTACTAAGAAGGCAGTGCTTAAAATCCCGGAAGGATATCCTAGAATTATTTTCTTCCCACGACTATTTTTCATCCTCTTTCCAGGTAAAATACAATGAATATTATTTTATTATAGAGTGTATTTCCATCCCTTCTGTGTACTTAGACAAGATATTATGAATTTACGTTATATCGATTGGGCTTTACGGCGTGTAATAACAGGGGGTGGGGGGAATAGGAAAAAAGTTGACAGAAATGGATTCAAGTTGACAGATACAACCTTGCATTAATAAAGTAACTTTAACACTTTTATATTCTTAAAATACTTGAATATATTCATCTAATAAAATGGAAAGAGAAATAAAGAGATGCAGTCAAGAAAATGAAAGAGAGAATGGTAAATCATAGGGGACTTGGTCACTTAATAAAATGATTCCTGTTCATAGTCATGAGTTCAAACCACCACGCTAACCTTTCCGGTCACGATATCTACACAATTTTATTTTGTTGCGACTTTTCTTACTACCCATTCAGGATAATCACATTTAATCACACTAATGGAGTGGGGATCGTTAAGATATAATTTAGGGGAAATATACCGGCATTTTAGTTAAAGGAGAGTGGGAAACCGTTTAAGAAAATCTCTCTAAGCACATCCATCTGGGATTCAAATCACAACCTACTTATCAATGGTGAACTAGACTATACGAGATTGAAATTTAGTTAGGATGATCACTGTTTTGGGTTCATGAGTAATATGTCTGGTTTATTTGGTTTAAAACCACTCATATGCCATACTATTTGTTCCTAGGGGTCATGGGGGGTCCAAAGCCTCCCTTGGAGCATTAAGGACCCACCTAGAGGATTCTATATATACAAACATTTATTAGCTAAAGGTGTAGTAAGATATTCTATCTGAGCTCCCTCCCTTGAAATATTAGTTTTACACCCCCTACATACCCAGGAGGGGTACTAAGAGCCGGTCTTATGACTCCCGGATAAATATTAATCTGGCCGACCAATATGTTTTTCTGGTCGATAAGTTATTAGTGCGTCTTATGAATGTCAGATAGAAATTATCTGCAAGATAAAATGTATTTATCAATCACATTTTTATCGGGAGGTTTAAGTATCAGATAACTTTTATCTGAAAGTTAAAATTGGCGTTGCCATAGCGACGCGTTGTTTTTCAGGAGGTTTCACTTATCAGAATCGGTTTAGGTTAAAATTTTGGTCCGGGTGTTTAGAAAGCACAGGCCCAGTCTCTAACTATATATAAAGTTAGAACATTTAATTCACACTTTTATAAAAACTCACAAGCTATTTGTAGAGTTATATTAATATAAGAACAAATTATCAAGATGCGAGTACAATAAATTAAATTTTATAAACGTTGTACCCAACTATTGCCCAAATTTTGGCAGACACCGAAATTAGTACTTACAAGACAACTTAGCCTCTGCACCCACGTGACGCCATCTGTTTCCTCGCACTCGTTTAGCCGCCATTATTTACAATTATTGAGTGTTGTGGTCACTCACAAGGTTGTAGCGGTAGCATAAGTGCTTGTACGCATGCGCGCACCAGTAAAAACAATACCAGCCCTGCGTTTTCTGAGTAAAAATATATTTATCCTACAAATAGCTATCCGACAGATAAATTCAATTCATAATACGCGTAGAATATTAAAGGGGTTGAAAACCTTTATCTGGTCGCTAAATGTAGCCTCCCGATAACAATATTTATCCGGTAGTCATAACACCGGCCCAAAGAAGAGAAAGTGTAACCAGTACTTCCCCGCCATTGAACACGGCCAGAGACTTCGTTAAAAACGTTCCAAATATCCACAGTTTATGTTCTTACTCGTGAGTATGGATATGACGAAAAAAATAATTGGCCGGTGGTTCCTGGTTCAGTTAGGGTTCCGACGACCTTCTTTCTATCCTCTTATTGGTCCAGAGGTCATAAATATGCGGTTACGGTACAAGATGGAGGGGGTGATCGTTACACCTGTAGAAACCTGTTAAATTTTGTGGCCTTCTACGACACGTAGTAACAACCCAATTATATTTATTGTCCTGTCTCTCTCTTTTATTTTATCAGTCGCAAGTATTTATACCCCTAGTTTAAGGGGAAATGGTCAAACTTCCTCACGTCTTTGGACACTAGGGGTAGATTCTACTCATTTAGGAGTATAATGTATAATTTAAATTGAAAAATAACACCTGGACATGGGAATCGATCCCGGGACATATGGCTTAGTACGCCGATGCTCTAACCACTGAGATATCCAGAAATTGTCCCTTAATCAGGGACGTTATTCACACATGTCACGTCCATCACAGACTCTGCCTTAAAATAAGAGTGAGGAATGACCCTAAATACAGGACGAGTGCTGGATAGCTCAGTGGTTAAAGTATTGGCATTCTAAGCCAAAGGTCCCTGGTTAGATTACGATGTCTAGGTATCATTTATCAATTTATATAATATTTTATTTAGATGTGGCTATAATCTTGATTAGCAAATATAATACTTTGGCTATTTAATTCATCATAATATGTACATAATTCACTGGTTTTTACTGCATTAAATGATCAAATACAAAGCTATGGTTTTGTGTGCAAGCCTAAACATTAATTTAAATATTTATAATTATGGAAGAAATGGTTTAGTTATAAAACAGCAGAATATTTTACAAACATATTCATCATTTTACGAAATAAATGTTTAATTCTAAACATTAAAAAAATATTTAGACCCCACATGGAAATGATAAAGGTAGACTTGACTCTTATTTGCTTTAAGTCCACGTCTTGAATATCCAATGGAAATATGTCTTTGACCTTCAACACGTGCGATTTTCTTGGTTATTAAGTGAAGTGCTTGGTTTACTTTTGTTTTTCCGGTTGCAATTGTTCTTCATTTATCACCGCGTCTTACTGCCTGAACAGGTTTTATTTAATAATTACTTTAAAGGGGATAAGGAAGGAAGCGTTTTATTGGTAATCTACCCGCATTTGCGTGGAAGGAGAGTGGGAAACCATTTAGTAAATAGTGTTGTTACTATTAGCACTACGTATTACTACCCGTTCGGGCTATACGCACTTATACTAATGTTTACTGGTAGGGTGATTGTGAGATGAAATGGAGGACCTACAGTTTAACGTGGGATCCTAACCACGACGGAGGCCTGGCATTCTCCACATTCATAAGTTGTGATTAATACACATCTTGTCAGAGGTGGAGGAAGGGTTTGGCAATCAGATAAATCTGTGCCTGAACCGAGGATTGAACCCCGGACCCCAACATAAAAGTCCGACACCTTAATCCTAGACCACCAGGTCACCACCATTTAGTAAATACCACCCTCAATAGACCCAACCAGGATTCGAACTCCGATATCCTCATTGTCAGTAGGCCATTCTAATATGAGAGTGACACCTAAGACCATCCGGCCATTGAAGCGATTCACATTTGTTCTTGTCGATATAAGGATTTCTCTAAACAAATAACGTTCCAAATGTTATATCAAACACTACACGAATAGAGATAGGAAACGTATATGTATACATGTAGTGCCTTTGCCACCTTTAATCAACTGCATTTCACTACGCGAATGGGGTACGAATGAAGAGGATACATTTTAGTAGGGAGTGTACCCGCATTCACGTGGAGGGAGAGTGTGAAACCATTAATAAAAATATGCACTAAGTACACCCAGTTGAGCTTCAATCCCCAAATTATCCATCGTCGACAATACTAGATGAGCCAGACATATATTCCACGTGGTCACCGATACTGGAGTTAAGTATAAAATTAGTACGATTTATTAAATAAATAACGATTATTTTTAACAGCTACCTGGCTCTGTTTGAAACCGCATTTTTATTTACTCCCATTATTTATTATCTTTAAGTAATCTCACGCAGTCACACTATTTATTATATTGAAGTTGTCCAATTATTAATTATTTTGAAGTAATCCCACTATGTAAAAGTTGCCACATTATTTATTGTTTGGAAGCAGTCACACTAGATATTATATAAAGGTAATCCCCTATTTATTATCTTGAATTTTTACCACTTTTTATTATCTTGAAGTTGTTCCACTATTATTATCTTGAATTAGTCACATTATTTATTACGACTACTATCTAATTCTGCTAGCTACTTTCTTGACTTGTTGACCCGAGGTCACAGCCTTTGTGTCCTCTAGGCTTGTGCGATTATAGTAAACCTCTTAACAGTAACACCCCAAAACTATCACCAATACTATTCACACCAGACCTTCAGAACAACCACATATGGACATCGCTTAATCAACAAACGCTTGGATATAAATTGTGACCCTATATTGGACAGTCAAACGTCCCTTCCAATGAAATACCTCTCTCCTCTCCTTTCCCCTGGACCAGAAGAATTTACTTTGAGATAAATAGGCCCTCAGTCCCGACAACTTCAGATCGCATCACACCGTCCAGCCGGACAAATTCGTCCCACTGAGAACAATCAGCCCAGCGCTAGCTCCGAACTTTTGAGTTGCGGTCTGCAAAACTCGGACACACTAGATTGGAAGGCCGTGGGGGGATGAAGGGTGTAGGGTAGCGAATGAGAGGAAATGTGAAAAGGAGGAGGGGGGCGTGCGGTCAGACGGAATTGTCATTCCGACATCAAAGTAGATTTCAAATCAAAAGCTACTCGTCTCCTAAAATAGTAAGGTCACTAAACATCCGGACTATTTTCTCTGTGCACTGCTTTTGAAAGAATACCAATATTTCAATTAGTGTTTTTTTTAACGTATCAGTTGGATATTTGTTTTAAGAGTCATTCTCACGGGTATTAAGACGTAGTGCACAAGAAACCATGCATGATAAACACATGATTGTGTTCATTATTCCATTAGCCTGAGTTTTCCTATTCCCATTAATCGATATAATTGGTTGACATTGTTAAATATATTATGTATTTATTTAAGGTATAGCTTTCCGTCTATAATATATTTATTTTAACAGTTATTTTGTTGTTGTAATATCCTTTTATACAGCATATAGCTAATTAAAAGTGTATCATTCTGACAGGTGAAAACTAACTCAAAGAATGTATTTCTTATTACAAATAAGTTAACTCCCTTTCAAAAGGGAAGCCAATTTATACCCCTTGTCAAAGTGACCAAAAATATATATCCAGGGGAATAAATATAAAACTTATTTTAGTAATTTTTTCTTTAGATACACCACGTCCCACTACCAATCCTGGCTATCCACATATTCATATCAATGGAATATAGATGAGGAACTTAATTCTCAGAGGAAATGTACCAGAATTCGTGGGGAAGGAGGGTAGGAAACAAAACTGGGTATCGGCAAGGTATAAACACCCATTAGTACCTTACCAAGGTTCAAATCTTGGGCCTCCCTTTCATTAGAAAACCAGACCAAACAAGACTGACGCTTTTGTCCGTGTACCCACTGATGTGGGGTTAAAATATTATTAATTTACAATCAATTCATTGTCATAAAATTCTATAAATCCAATAATGTATTTGGTTTTGGGTAACCCGGGTGGTATGCTTAACACCTATTGTCCCATTTATGCATGCATTTCGTGTCGTCCTGTTGTCGACGATAATTTATCGTCCGTTCTCTAATACCTTTAACACAATGGGTCCATTTATGCAAAATCGCTCGATAATTATATCATTAGTGTCTGAAGGGCTATCGTATTCTATAGAACGCAACTATTTATTTATAGTTGGACGTTCTTAGGAACATTACGATATATGGACACATTGACGCAACCGGACAACTGGTGGCAGGCTTGCCAACCTGTCCTTCCCTGTGGGACCCTGTCTTCCCTCTCGGTCACCACAGACTGTTTGTTATCAACCATGTGTTTGGTGGTTTGTTTATTGGTCGAAAGTGTCATACAGTTAACAATTGTGTGATCCATTTTATGGACAAAATAAATACAGAAATATCCTCTCTCAGTTTTCCATACAAATTATAAAATACACCTTCGGCATATCTGGCACTATTTATAGGGTGAACAGACCATCTCCTTCGCCGTCTTTTTTAGTCGCCTTACAGTCTAGATACAACACAACTGGATCCATCGTGGTACAACAATAAAATGGCTGGGGTGGCAGTATTGCAACTCTTTTCAATGACTGACGATACGACCGCAGGGCATAAATATACATACAAAATTGATGATAAATTACCGTTGACAACCGGACGATACGAAACGCATACATAAATGGGGCTTTAGTGATTATCAACACACAGGTTGCAAATCTATATATATGTATATATATATTGATTATCAGCACACAGGCTGCAAGTGTATGTGTATATATACACTTGGCAGCATAGCAGCTGCCCTGAGTCGCAGATGGTTGTGGTATCTGACAGCTTACGATGCTATTGGTCGTTCATCTGAAGCTGACAATTCCACACGTCCATCACAGACTCAGCCTTAAACTATGAGTGAAGAGTTACCCCGAGCACGGGACGAATACTGGATATCTTGAGTAGTAAAGTTGTCGTGCTAAGTCACAGGCCTTGGGTTCGATTTCCGTGTCCAGATGTCATTTTTCAATTAATTTAAAATAAACCTAAAATAAGAGTTTTAACGAGATATTTTTTAAAACGGGAGGCTAAATATAAAATCCCGTACATGTATACGCGGAATAGATGGAGAGATAAATGTATCTATCGAGTTTAGATAACAATCCAAACCTCAATCTGTAAAACAGTGACTTTCCCAGTAAAAAATCACCGGGTTTAGATCGTCAGGCTTGCAATTTATTGACTTTCTGGTCATGTAAATATCCATGTTTGAATCTATGTCACTTACAGGGGAGGGGGGTTTCCAAGTTTGATTTAAAGCTATGTGATTTTTCATACCCTCTCCATTCTAATGTTAGTACATTTATCTGATTACCCTCCTCATACCTACTTCATACATTATAGTCGTAATGTAGGGGAAGCACAAAAAGGGCATAGTTTTTGCAGTTTTTATATCAACACGTTTTTTGGTCAAAACAAATCTAATATATCCCCAGTAGAAACATAAAGTTTGATTTTCTTCACATGATGACATTCCCCACTATTAAAAAACACAAATACAATCATGTTTAAATAGAAAGGAATATTTTTTGATAATTTATAAAAGTAAATAAAACCATTTAATATGTTTAAACGTAAATTAATTTGATATTTATGTATTTGTTTCCTTTTTGTGGATGATACCAAACACCTATTAAATTATACTAAATAAGTAGTAAAAATGTTGACCGCTAAAACAAAACGAGTTTTTAATTATATTTTTAAGTTTATGTCTACCAAAATCGTACCACAGTTAAATAATTCATGTACCAGCATCTAAAATTGAACATGGTCCTTCTCTTTGCTTACGAAGCAGGAAGCCTCAGAAGCGGGAAACCTCAGAAACAAGCAGACTCATATTTCTATCACAGTTCTGTACAGTACATGCCATTTATTTGTGAGTGGTCGTAGACTTGTTTGCAAGGGGGAGGGGGGAAGAGAGGGATGGATGGAAATTCGTATTATAAGGCTACTCATAGCGTTTGAAGCCTCATAATTATGTTGGAAAGGGATAGACTCTCATTAATGGAAGACTGTTTTGTGGGTTTATTTTTATCTAACCTTCATGCCTTTAGCTAAGTCTAGTGTATGTGTGGGTGTGTTATTTTGCTCTTTCACATCAACTGTATATTATACAGTAGGCCTATGACTTCTTTGGTGCTGACTGACAGCTCACAGTGGTCAGCTGATGGCTTTGAAAAGCTACCAGACTAAATTATGTATCCCTACGCCGAACCATATGATCTGCAAACACGTGTGTTTAGCAGCTGTCACTTTTTACGGTCAAAATTTAGGTATATACCTAAATGTAGACTGTCAGAAGTCATCTGTGAGCTGTCAGTCAGCACCAAAGAAGCCATGGGGCTACTGTACACACCACACATGTTCAGTTATAATGATATAGTGGGGACTAGTTATCTTTGACTTCGATGGTCTTGTGGTAAAATTGCTCGCCTCAGGGCCCGATGTTCGTGGGTTCTGATCCAGTCGAAGTCAATGGGTTTTTCTTGAGTGATAAAATTCTTTTGGAGGAAAATCAAAGCTGTCGGTCCCATCTCAGCTGTGGCATATAAAAGAACACTTAAAGTTATGTGAAAATATATTTCGTGGTGAAATTGGTACGCCCTTTTGATCTCGCTCATAGAAATTTCTCATATACCTAAATAATCAGTTGGTTCAGAAAGTGTACGTTAATGACCTCAAGTAAATATAAAAAAATTGCTCTAAGTAGATGGTTTTCCCTATAATGTTTTCCAATCAAATTTGGGTTACTTTCCCTAGCTTCCTTCTTCCTATACTTTAAGAGTAAATATGCTCATAGCCCATCAGGGTGGTAACACGTTTTCTACTTTAAAAAAAATGGCCAGAAACTGTTTTTATTGATCTTTGCCTCTTGAACGATGAATTTTAAAAAAAATCTCTGGAATTCCTGCTTTAAATCAATGTAACTGACCAAATGGAATACGTTATACTACCCTATATTTGGATATAACTTCTATAGTTATACAATATTAGGTAAATAAGAGACCTGCATTGGAAAAGGGAAGTCCATTGAAGTATAAATAATTATTGTAGAAGGGTAACCTGGCGGTCTAGGGGTAAGGTGTCAGACTTCTATGCTGACGGCCGGGGTTCAATCCTCGGTCCCGGCACAGATTTATCTGATTACCAAACCCTTCCTTCACCTCTGACAAGACATCTTGTGAATGTGGGGAATGCCAGGCCTCCACCATGGTTCGGATTCCACGTTAAACTGTAGGTCCTTCATTTCATCTCACAATCACCCTACCATTACACATTAGCGTAAGTGCGTATAACCCGAACGGGTAGTAAGACGCGGTGCTAATAATAATAATTATTATTGTAGAGGGCGTACTTTGTACCTATTGTCCCATATGCAGCAGAAACATGAACAATTAATGTAAGAGAGACTAGGAAAGTGGAGGCCGTGGGAATGAAGTTAATAAGGAGCATGTTAGCTGTCACTAAGATAAACAAGACGAGGAATGAAGTTATCCGGGAAAGAGTAGGAGTACAAAGATTACATGAGATAGTAGAGGAAGCAAGACTGAGATGGTATGGACCTGTAATGAGGATGGAAAAAGAAAGTATGCCAAAGAAAATATAAATTTAGTATGTGTGAAAAAGACCGCAGGGGAGGTCAAGAAATAGATGGCAGGAGCATATAACCGAAAGTGTTCAAGTGAGAGGAGAAGAATGGAAGAAATTAAAGGAGGAAGACTTGTGAAAGGATAAAGGTAGATGGAGGTGTTTTACTAAACTGACACGGCCACAGACTGGGAACAGTTGATAATGATGTAAACAAATAAATGTACTCTAAGTGAAACTTATATTACTTATTATCAATCAAAACCATTTATCTATTATGTCTAATAAGTAAAGCGGTTTTAGTTAAATGTTATCAATAAAGCGCAACACGTACATTACAGTGAGGTGTCAATTAGTTTTAATGAAAAGTGATTAATCCTAATTGAAGTAATCCATCATTTATGTCACCATTTCCTAGTGAAAACCATGTACTATACATTTTTCTAATGGTCTGATTTTATATTCACGTTTTGGGACACAATGTTTTAAATCGAGGGTATTTGACCTATGATTTAACCTTTATTTTCACCATCATTAATTTAACAAAAGGTCAATTATGAATATAATACACGTGATTAGTACACTGAAAGAAGAAAACTTTATTGTAATTTTGTATCACTCGTTTGACGTACCGTTATAAAAATTTGTGACGTGTGACATATTTCAGGGTTAGGAAATTAAAATAAATTCCAAAGAGCCCTTACATTTAGATTAGTGCCAATTGAAATATATCTGGGTTAGAATTTGCAAAATTATGTGGGATGTTCATTAAAACTATGAAAAATATACCATTATAAATGAAGGTAAAAGGAGGAGGGGATAAAAACTGTCAAATCTTTGAATCACATTTTCATAATTGTGATATACACCCATCAGCTACATTGAAAACACATGTGTATATTATTCCTTTAAAAAAATTTATATTCAGTAAAATTGGACTCAAAAATTCGAATGTGAGTCGAGTGTTAATATCTACTCAAACTCTATTCAAAGATATTTAGAAATCTCAAAAAATTTGAGTATTCAGAGTTTTAGATTTTTTATCTTGAAAATTCAGAGTTTTATTTAATTTTAAGATATGATTTCACAGCAAATAGAGTCCATCATTATTTTCTTTATTTTAATTTTAAATAAATATACAATTTTAATAAAAATATATTTAAATATCCGAATGTGTGCTTATAGTTTATTCACAAAAAAATTCTGAAAAATATAGCTTTGTACTTATGATTTATAAATGGACCGATTATAGAAATTAAAATTGAAGTAATATAGCATAAATATTGCTGTAAAAAACTTATTGTTCTGATTCATACTCAATTTAATAGACTCTAAGTGAAAAATTAACCAATCTCGTACCTATACATAACTTGTATTAATGTAAATTTAACATTTAAAAAGTGTTATATTATTTATTAAATCTATGTGACGAAAATAGTTCATGAGCTTAAAAGAGAAAATAAAAATAATTTTACAAAGTTTTAATTTTGTATTTTTAGTTGAAAGAAAAATTGCTCGTCTTTCATATGCCAATAATTAAATTTAAGAGTCCACATTAGAATCATATTCAAGAAAACTAAACATAATAGTGTTTTAAATAAAATATTCCCGGAGTCCCTGATAAAAAAATGAAACCTTGGCTTCCATATTAGTCATGTGTGCAGCCAGTCTACAAAGCACTGTCAGAAATAATTAATATACTATTAGTATCTATGATTGTGTCATGAGTTCTTTGATGTATTGCTAATACATAATATATCGATTAATAAATCTAAATCTACCCGTCTTTTTACGAATAGAAAGTATGTGTGTTGTAAGAATTAACCATACAAATTAGTTTTGACCATTCAATTAGAAACATTAAATTCAGAACCTTATAATTAAGGTTTATAGCTAGGGGTAATTAATGCGCACATTATGATCTAAGTTATTATATCAGCACATGATTTACAAATTAACTTAATATCATAGAACACACACCACACCCAGTTCTCCCGCCATCAATCTCTCATTGTAAAAGAGACACCCTTTATTTAACCAATTATATAATTTTCAATTGTGTATTTTAAACTAACACAGGCGACTGGCCCGAGTGGAGAGAATTACACAAGGTATCATAATATACTTATATATATATATATATATAGAGAGAGAGAGAGAGAGAGAGAGCTTGATTTTGGTAAGAAGAACAGTTTAAAAAATTTAAACATATTTCTTTGCGGACAACATTGATAATATTTTACTATATTATTAGTGTTATTTTATAGGTATTGATTATATTATATATATATATATATATAGCAAAAGTGATAGCTTCAGATAGCATGACTTGATGTATGAATGTATTGAAACTGTTTTAGTTGCTTCAGAAGCCAGCTTATCGCGAAAGCGATGCCTTTGGGCTTAGACCATAGAAGCACCAAATAGGATTAGGTCATATTAAATAACTCTAAGATAAAAACTAATTTGTAAACTATATTATAATATATCGCGTCACTAAAATAAATATCCATGTCACTGTGCACGCGTACAAAGGCGTCATCCTCATCTGGTTTGCCAGAAACGGTTAGGTCAGGTTTCGAATCTTGACTGATCATGTTTACCTTCACACATAATATCTGGGTAGGCTCCTGCTAAAATGTTACCTTCGTCACTCTTATTTTTTCACCGCCTCTCAGTAACCGTTGATAAGTATATACATTTAACGGTTCGGGTTGTATATTAATTATGACATAGATTAGAGATGAATAATGTATAGTTTTAGTTAAAATACCCACATTGGCGTAGAAGAAGTGTGAGAAACCATTTCTAAATAAAACACTCTCAGTACACACAACCAGGATTCCAAACCAGATCTTCCATTGATCAACAATCAAGTATATTGTGAGAGTGAAGCCCTAAACCAGCTTTTCCCAAAAGTGATAGTACCACCACCACTCCTTGGTTCGATTGGATCATCTTCAGTGCCCCCTACACTAATTTGGGGAAAAAATATTAAAATATCAGCTAGCGCTAGCCAATAAGAAAGACAATAGCATTCAAACAAGAATATTTAATGTCACATTTATTCAAAACCCAATTAAAGCTTATTAATTTAATTTAACAAATTTAATAAACCTTATACAGTGATGATAGCTTTTCAAAACCTAATAGTTGGTCCTAATTTAGCAAGTCTATTAAATACCACATTGGCACTATTGGTAATTAAGTCACTATTCAGTAAATCCTTAATGCGATGAATGGACGTAGTGAAGTGATACTAATTTCCCAATGTCTGGTTTAAAGTCACTTAAACAGGCGTCTATATATCACCCCTTCTAGCGCTCTCTTGTCACCCTCTTTACCTTTTACCGTCTCCTTACGTAACCCCACCGCCTCCTAGAGGGTTGTACAGCTTGCTTTAGGGATCACACTGCCCTAGACTATTTGATTACCTAAATCGTCCATCTTTAATCCTTGCTTCGTTAGTGTAAATAAATGCCCACTTCAGTCGCCGAATGGCATAAGTCAGGGGCTGACAAACTTGTTGGTATAATGGGCTATATTTTGTTGTTTTTTAATTGATGGGGTGGTTTGGAAACAAATATCGAGAAAAATTATTAACTTGAAATTTTTCATATAGTAATTAGTTAATAGTATATTTTTATTAACACAATTATCTGTTTGCTGAATCTTCTGTTGCTGTAGGTTACCGGCCGTTAGTCTAAGGCGTCACTCTCGTGCTAGACTGACCTCCGCTGATGGAGAGATCAGAAATCGAATCCCAGCCAGGTTTATTAAGAGTGTTTTTACTTAAATGGTTTCCCATTAGCCTTTGACGAAAATGCGGGTACATCACCTTTAAAATACTTATTACTTTATCTCGACCCTATTAGAGTAAATATCATATATATTTGTATAACCTGAACCGGTAGAAACCCGCAGTGATAAAATAAAATAGTGTAAATATGTGGACATCCCAGACGGGTAAGCGAGACGCGAAGCAGGGGAAAGAAAAAGTAACTAAAAGAGTAATTCAACCATTTGGAACAATATTCTCCATGAGGTCAGGTTTACATAAAGCCCGTGATTGCGAGAGCGGCGATGTTGACTCAGGGCCCACGATAAGTCAACAGCGATTCCCCCTCCTAGAGAAGTAGCCTATCTAAACTTTGCCCGGCGGGAAGTCGGTAAGTCGTGACGGGCACTTCTGAGGTACAACATATTTACAAGGAGAGGAAACTTGTCCTTGGGTGGTGCACTCATTTTAGACAATGACAAGGACTTCATTCTGGGCGTATACTTTTCGAAGCTTGAATCCTTAAAGTGTGAATGTAAGGGACGCTAGAAAAAGGGGAGTGTTTTTGCAGTTTTTGCGAGACTTTGTTTGACCAATAAATAAAACGTTGCTTCAGTACAAACAGAGAGATTAATTTTCTTCACTTGGTGATATTAACAGTTGTTTAATATGTCATGAGCATGGCAAAAATAGATGACAAAACTTTTAAATGAAGACAAAAAGTTTTCATTAAATTACAGGACACCCTTGATAGATATTCAACAACTGTGGAGATCACCATGTGAAGAAAATTAAACTGTATGTTTCTAATGGAGAAATATTTATTTTATTTTGACCAAATACATTTTGCTATAGAACTGCTAAAGACACTGATCTTTTATCACAATCCCTTCCATCACAACTCAGTCGATAGCCTAGTGGTTCGGTCCGTGTAGTTTCCACTAACAACGAGCGATGTTTTCATACATAATTCAATACTAAATCCAGTAAAAATCAAAGATTATCGACCTAATTTAGTGACCAAATGGTCTAAGGCGTCACTCTCGTGTTATAATGGTCTGCTGAAAACGGGGAAATCAGAGTTCAAATCTCAGTCGGGTCTATCGAGGGTGGTTTTTCCTATATGGTTTCCAACTCTCCTTCCACGCAAATACGGATATATTACCTGTAAATTGGTCCCTCCCTCATACCTACCCCATTAGAGTAAATTATAATGTATGAGTATAGCCTGAACAGGTAGTAAGACGCAGTGATAAGAAAAAGACCACTACCGTGTGAATGACCAGGCAACATAGCGACTATTGGCTGGACAAGTAACTATCATGGACACTTGTAAGTAATATGGTAATAACGTAGCTCCACATTTTAGCGATGTTTTACTATTAACTCGTGCTCAGATGAGGTACTGTACAAGTGGTCTTAAGTTAGAAAAAAAATGTCAGTAGTTTTCCCTTGTCTCCCAAACAAAGGTAAAAAGTAAAAAATCAATAACAAAAATAACGGTTAGTAAGCATTATTTTATTATTATTATTATTATTATTACTATTAGTTCTCTTATAAGTGATAAGATTAAAAAATATTTTTCTCTTAGTATAACTTATATAGGGTAAGATACATACTTTTACCTAAGGACACTTTCGATTACGATTCACTATAGTGTATTTTGTTTTAATTCTTTAAAGGGATTGTAATTATAGTCTCAAGGAATTTTTGAACCTATCCTAAGCCAATTTGGATCTATATAAAAGCCAATCTTGCACAAAACATAACTAAAATGCGCGAAGTAAACTGGGGTATAAATTGATATATTTAATGTTAACTGGTATTATTTTCCCTTTGTCACGTCTTAATAATCATCCCCGTAATGTATACTAAGGAGGAAAGGATGAGGACTATAGGACTCAGGTAGGTGACCTGGCGGTCTAGGGGTAAGGTGTCAAGACTTCTGTGCTGGGGGTCAGGGGTTTAATCCTCGGTATCGGCACAGATTTATCTGATTGCCAAACCCTTCCTTTACCTCTGACAAGACGTGTATTAATCACAGCTTGTGAATGTGGGGGATGATAGACCTCCACCGTGGTTCGAATTTCACGTTAAACTGCAGGGCCTCCATTTCATCTCACAACCACCCTACCATTACATATTAGCGTAAGTGCGTACAACCCGAACGGGTAGTAAGACGTGGTGATGATGATAATAATAATAATAATAATAATAATAGGACTCAAAGATAAAGTCTATCTGCATTCACTTGGAGATTGGGTAACAATTTAAGAATAATATGAACAATAATAAGAATAGGAAGAAGAATATAACCGAATAAGAATAAAATATATGATTAATAATAATAATAATAATATATTCGAATAATATGAATAAGAATGATATATGTGACTTTAATTAAACTATTTTAAGAAAAGCTGCTTGAATGCATGCGGCTTTAATTAAATGGTTTTATAGTCTCTCTCTGCGTGAATGCGGGAACACCTCCCCCTAAACTCAACTTTCCCTATCCTTAACACAATAGTGTGATTGATAAAATATACACAATAAGGCGAGTGACAAATTTACTAATGAATAAGCCAAGATTCGAACCCAGATCTCTACGTTACTGGCAACCAAGACAAGACAAATTAACGCTTTTGTCTACCTACTACTACTATTATTTTGTCAAACCAAAATAGTATTTTGGAATGACGGAATATTACGATGTGAACTTTATTAAATTTTGTTTGAAACGCACATTTTTACAAAGTTGGCTCTCTGTGAAGTCCAAACCGCTTCCTTTGAAATAAAACGTTTCAGCTATTGGTATAGTTTTTGTTTGACATTCTATTAATGAATACATTTATTTGAGTGTTCATGAAACGCTGAGAATAGGTCGTTAATGAAAGGCTTCAATTACATAAAACTGGACCCATCCTCCGACGTCATCTCCTGCTTTTGTTATATCGGGAGGTAAATGGAAACTCACTACCGTTTGCACTGCACTCCAGATCAGAGCATAAAAGTGGTCAGTTCAATCTCCAAAAAATTTCACTCTAGTGGTTGGAAAATTAACCATTGAACTCTTACCATGGGGTTTGGATTCTCCACCTATAAAACAACTTTTTGAATTGACCCCCGTGCCCACAAGAACAATACTGTACCACTTTTCATAATATCACTCAAAGTTCCAACAAAAAGAGTTGTGTTTAGAATCTAATTAATCTCGTCTTATTGATTCAAACAATTTCATCTGTGGAGCTTCACGTTATGTTGTAGAATAAAGGTTGATTTAATTTATCGTAATACCATTTGTTAAGGATGGCGTTCAACATATAGAGCTTCATATTAGATTCTATTTGGTAAAAACCCTATTTTTGTTAAATAAACAAGGTATTAATAGTTTTTATTTGTTAGAAATAATCACCGGACATTTAAAATTATTATGTTCATATGAAATGTTGGCAACCTATTTTTTCAAAATGTTAACTTAGATGTACACACATATTTCTGTAATAGGGCCTATATATATACATAATATTAATATGCATTTATATATATATATATGTGTACATAAACATAATAATATATTATATATGCGTACATAAACCTTATATATATATATATATATATATAAACTATTTACATTTTCAAAAACTTAAATAAAAAATACATATCGGCTTATAGCTTATAAACTACTGATTTTATATAAAAAAAATCATACAAAAGAGTTTTATATTTAATAGTACTATATATTTACAGTTAAAAGATATTTCTTGTCTCAAATTGTTGTGGAGATGTGATTAAAATTGGAAATTTCTGCACGATTATAATATCCCCAAAGTCAATTTAATGAAAAATGAATGTAGCCATTTTGTTTATTATTTTAAATGCTGTCTAAATAATTACAAAATTTCATCAAAATCGTTAAAGTGGATTTTGAAAAATTCTCTTTTTATCTTTTTGCCCTTCAGTAAACCACCCTTAATTTTAAGGCTAGATATTTAATTCCAAAAATACCTGGGGGACTTATGAAACCCCTAGATACCAAGTCTTAGACAGATTTGTAAATGGTTTCGGCTCTAGCCTGAGGTACAGACAGACGACAACCCAAAAACTACTGTTTAGCTTTAAGGGAGTCAAGAAACGACGACAGTTATCTATCTTTATCTCGAGTTGTATTTTTTTGACGATCACAATATTTCTCTCTTAGAGGGGGATAGACATTAAAAAGTGTCTAAAGTTTCTAAAAAAGGGTCTTGAGTAATATATTTGCACAAAAACCCACAAAACGTCTGACCTTACGCCAAGTTTTTTTTAATGTGACTCGAACATTATTGCCCGGGTTCAAGGGCTTCTCATATATTAAGCTTCGAATGGACACCTACTATATAAGAACGATAAAGTTGTGTAGCCGTTTTCTCAAGAACTATACATAACAACAACATGCGGTTTTTGCATTCCATTTAACTTGTAAATTTAATATGAACTATATTTATAAAATCTTACAAGTTAATATTTACTTAGTTACAATAATACATAATTTTGATTAAATTAAAATTAAATAAAACATTAAATACAAGAACATAGTTTTGAAGTTATCATATTATTATAAAGGATAAGATAATGTTCTATCATACACGATGAATATTTATAATACAATGATTTAAACTAAATTTAGTATTTTTAAATTAAATCATGACTAAACTGTTGAAAAAGTTAAGCCGTTTCCCGCTAGATAGTTATGTTATCCAAACCACCTTTCCCTCTCCTACCCAACTCCTTTTTGGTATCATCTGTCTTTATATCCTATTCAGGTAAAACCCTTGAATTGACACTAATTGTCTTTCACTTTATTACTACTATTACCTCCAAACCTGAGTTATTGAAAATATTCCCTACGAGGTAATGCATGATATAAGTTAAAAAAAAATTATAGAGTAGGCTTGATTCTGTTTAGCTTATAAATAATTTGCATAAACAATGTTGCTTGATTAGATAAAACCTATTTGTATAAAATTGGTTATGTAAGAAGAGAGAGGTGTAAAAGATTTCTCTAAATAGTTTCATTCATGTTTTATAGACAAACAAAACCTTTTCGCGTTTTCAAAAAAGGGTTATCTCTATTATTTATTATACCGGGTGGCCAGGGAGATATCTCCTACAATCTTCTACAATCGATGCAATCTATATATCTTAAGTTGATGATCAGTTCCTTGAGTAAAACGTTTCAACAAGCTTTATATACACCAAAGAAAGTAATTTATATATCTCTTTTAAATCTTTTAATAAAATAGAGTGAGTTATAGTTATATAATTTACTATGCATTATCCAACTACGTTATTTATTGATTCATAGGTTTTTTTGGCTTGAGCTTACAAATAATATTAAATGTTTTTAGTATAGTTAGATAAATACTAAGAGACATGAGAGACATTCCGGGGCATCAATTAAACATAGTCTGGACCTTAAAATAATGAAATCTATTAAATAATTATTAATTAAACTCGAGGTGGAGCTTTCTGGCTCATTGATAAATAATTAAAACTCCATGCAAAATGTCGTGTGGTTCAATTACCTTATCAAGAAGTAAATCTACAATTATCAAAACAATTCGAAACGAAGTAAATTCCTTAATTTACAAATCAGGTGACCTGGTGGTCTAGGCGTAGGGTGTCAGACTCTGACTTCTGTCCGGGGGTTCCGGGGTTCAATCCTTGGTCCCGGAACAGATTTATTTGAATGACAAACCCTTCCTTCACCTCTGACAAGACGTGTATTAATCACAACTTGTGAATGTGTGAAATGCCAGGCCTCCACAGTGGTTCGGATCCCACATTAAACTGTAGGTCCTGCATTTCATCTCACAATCACCCTACCATTACACATTAATTACACATTAGCGTAAGTGCATATAAACCGAACGAGTAGTAAGAGGCGGTGCTAGTAATAATAATAATAATAATAATAATAATAATAATTCTAATTTACAAATCGAACAAAATATTTAATTTTACATTCTGTCTATTACCCTTTGTTTTCAGTCATTCATATGATATGATAATAAAAATATAGACCAATAATATTTATAGTAAGTTAGAATTGTTTCAACACAGACATGATATTCCACGAATTCAAAATAATACGTAAGCTATTTGGTACTTTTGGCTATTAGGACAGTAACCAGACCTGTAAAGGGGTGAATAAACCTTAGTTCAAGTAAACTTAAACAGAGGAATGTGTTCAAACAAATTCTGGGAACAAAGCTCGTGTTCCAGGATCAAGCTATGTGCTTCAAAATCCGTTATTACAGTCAGAACTATTCAACCTCAGTCGTAGAATGGCGGTGAGAGATTACATTCCGGAGGGTTGGATTGAGTCAAATTACATCATCTTTATCAGATGGGTGATTCTAGAGTCACAAGTCTAGAGTATAGAATACTTCATAAGCTTCCTTTAGGGAGAGTGTTATTATCTTACCCCTTTACCCTTATTATTATTATTATTATTATTATTATTATTATGTGTCGACACTAAAACAACAATTAGTTTTAGTTATGTTCTGGCCACAGAAAAATAACGGGTGGTTGGCGAAACAAACGCCTAGCCTGATAAGATTAGCTGCAAGTAAATAATAAGATCCTTGAAAGTAGTCCTATGTTTAACGAGGCAGGAGTCATTTACGATGAGAGGAAGGAATTAAATCTTTTAACGAAAGCGCGGGGGAAAAATAATTGTTTCCTCACTATAATCTGCCTTATTTTTAATCGAATTAGTTATATTTTGACTACAAGTTTATTTTATTCTTTGATTAAGAAGGTTTATTAATGTTGATAAAGTTGAATGGTTTGATACTGTTGATCGGTCGTTAAGTTTAACTACTAGTATTTCTGTGAACAGTAGATTTCGCTTCTTCCTTGTTCTTATAGTTACTAGAGGCTTAAGATTTCTCTTTGTATTTCTAGTTGAAATGTCTCTTATAGTTATTTCTCCTTGGATTTGACGTTGTTATTTTATTTGGTGATCAATTCAGATTTTGTTTTTAAATTAGCACTATTATATGTATGTATATATTAGAACCTCGTACTACTACTCGTTTGGTTTGTACGCTTACGTATTAATTACTCTAATGAGTTAGGGATTAGTAAGATATAATTTAGATTAAGTGTACCCACATTTTCGTAGAGGAAGAGTGGAAATTCTCTCGCTTCTCGCCACTAAGATCAAAATGGAACACGAAGCACATAAAGCCAATACCTTTGTTTTTACCGCATACAAATATAATAACATAACTTACTATATATTTGGTAAGGGAGAGTCGAATTAAAAGAAAATTCAAGACAAAATTCAAAAGTAAATTTGTGTTATTAGTTCTTAGATATTTGAATTTAATTTATGAGACTGACTATCAGAAGAAGAAAAAAATGCTAGTTATCTTTTGTTACCTGCTTAGGTGAGCGCATGGTGTGAGGCGTCACTCTGGTGTTAGACAAAACTGCCGATGACAGAAAGATTAGGGTTCAAATTCCGATCGGGTGTACTTAGTGTAGTTTTTCCTAAATGGTTTACCATTCTACCTCCACGCAAAACGGGTACACTTAATCTCAATTAGACTTTCCTCATCCCTAACACATTAGCGTAATGAGTACATATTCGCATAAACCGAACGAGATGTAAGACGTGGTACTAAAAAAATCACCGATTGGAAAGTTTATTTTAATTAGAAATGATGAAAAAGTGAAAGGTTGTGGGGGAGTTAAATTGCACATGTTGGGACTTGCTCTCTGTTTACCTTGTAAAAGTGTTTCCTGGTTGAACTTTGTACATCCCTGAACCGTCACAATGGCCGACGCAATCTCTCTCACGCCGGAAAGTGTGTGAAGTGACTCGCACCACAGCACTCGTTGTCCCCTTGTTTGCCGACCACTGTGTGACGTCATCTCTCTCGATAATGGACTAATGGTGGGCCAATAGCTTTAGGTGTTCGATTCACCCCTCCCACACAGCACCGATATTTCGAATAATGATGAAGGCGTTTTCAATTCATTCGATAATTCGTGCATTTGCTGATAAATGACTGATATGTATGACCTTATTAAGAGCTCATCATTCATGAGTTATAAAGGTTTTAATGCAAATAAAGAGCATTTTAAAGCCCTTTTTGTTGGTCACATTTTAAAACCTTTTTCAAAGGTCATAATAGCTAGTTCAGGCTATACGCATGCATTGAATACTCTAATAGAGTAGGAATGATAGAGGTAGTATTTTAGAATAAACACATCCATTATTGAAAGGGAAGCTAAAAGAAAATTGTTCTAGAAAAACCACCCAACCCCACCTGTATTCAAACTCCGATCTCCCCGTCACTGGCAATCTAGTACAACACGAGGGTCATACGGTATACCAGGGCTTCTCAACCTAGGGGTCGCGTAAATAGTATTGAGGGTCGCAGGACATTTGAAAAAAAAAATCATAAACAATATGTGACTAATCTCTCAACATGACAGTAATAATACTAATAACCTACCAATTTTAAGCTGGGGGGCAGACAACAGGTCCTAGGTTTGGCGTCAGGGATGGGATCGTCTTGTCTTGTGTAACAGGAGTATTGGGGGGCTTTTAGCTGGCAAGGGATATTTACAAAAGGTTTGAAAGTACTTTCTGTCGTGACTCATTCTTGACATCTTGTACCTTGCAAGTGAGACAGATATATATAAACACTAGCAGGTAGATTTCAAACCTCATCATCAGTACTAACCAGTTGAGTTCCACAACAATTCACCAACTCGTGTCACTAAATAGTTTCTCCCGGTGTGGAAGAACTTATTAGCAGTTTGTAATACATCGTGTTCGGGGCTCTTACTAGTTGTTCACTGTTCAGTGTTAGTTGCACAGTGTCCAGTTGTTCAGTGTTAGTTGCACAGTGTCCAGTTGTTCAGTGTTAGTTGCACAGTGTCCAGATTGTTCAGTGTTAGTTGCACAGTGTCGAGTTGTTCAGTGTTAGCTGCACAGTGTCCAGTTGTTCAGTTTTTCAATGTTGTTTGTACAGTGTTAAGTTGTTTAGTTGTTCTTCTGGTATCTCTGGCGTACACAGATGTACAGGATGAGCAAATAATTAACTGCCACCAGTTATTGGCTGCCATCATTTAAAGACAAATTGCAATAAAATCGAAAATATTTTACCCATAGATAAGTGGTTAGATTAGTCAAAGACTAAGACAGCAGATAATACTGAAGTTATAGATCCTGCAGAACCTGGATCATCTAGCACTAACAAGAATGTGTAGGTATAGAAATTTGAAGATATTTCTCATTTGCGCGCAAAAAAGAGGAAATACAATTAAAAAAATTTGCAATATTGATTTACTTTTAACCCCTAAATATTGAAGCCAGACCTATCTGCTTGATTTGTAATGAATAATTGGCGAGTGAAAGTCTCAAACCTGCAAAATTAAAAATACATCCACACACAAAGCATGCTTCCTATTCCAATAAGCCTGTACAGTTTTTCAAAAGGCTATTAGAATTATCGAAAAAACAAAAACAATCTCTTGAAACTTATGTACTGGTCGATAAAAAGTACTTAAGAGCATATTTTGAAGCCTCTTACTTAATTGCAAATGCTAAGAAATCATACACCATTGCCGAAAATGTTGTGTTGCCAGTGGCAATTAGAATGAATGAAATCATTCACGGGAAAAAATATGCAGACGAATTTAAAACAATTCCACTGTCAAATGATAATGTGGGTAAACGAATTTTAGAAATTGGCAACGATCAGTCGGAGCATCTTATTAAAATAACTAAAGAAAATTCGAAATTTGCAGTTAAGCTAGATGAATCGACTGACATTACAAACTTCGCACAGCTATTGGCATGTATCAGGCATTGTTACGGTAACAGTGTCCACGAATATTTACTATTTGGTCAGTCTATAGATGGACAAACAACTGGTGAGGCCATTGTTCAAAAAGTAAATTAATTTTTCAAGGAAGTAGGGCTAGAATGGAATAACTGTTTTTGAGTATGTACCGACGGCGTAGCGGCGATCACAGGAGGAATAACTGAATTTCAGGTAAAAGTTAAATCTGCAAGGGATATACCTACTATTTTCACTAATTGCATGATTCATCGAGAGGCATTAGTGGCCAAGAAAATTTCTACAGATCTGAATACTGTACCACAAGATGCAGTTAAGGTTATCAATTTTATTAAAAGCCGTGCCCTTAATAGTCGCCTCTTTGCAAATTTATATGATGAAATGGAATACAATTTAAGAACACTTTTACTGCATACAGAAGTGCGATGGGTGTCAAAGGAACGAGTATTGAGACAGCTATTAGTGTTAAAAAATTAAATAATACTATTTTTGTCTGAAAATAACTCTGAATATGTCAATAGTTTTCACAATGAAAATTGAATGTGCAAATTATGCTATCTGTCAGATTTATTTGAGAAATTCAACGAACCTCGTGTGTTTCTCCAACGGGAGAGCACAAATATTTTACACTGAAAGATAAAATTCAGGCTTTCAAGAAAAAAATTAAACATTTGGAAGAATAAAGTAGAAAGTGACGCATTTGAAATGTTTTCATACACACAGGATTTTATTGTTGATAATATGCTTATCTCATACTTGATTAAGCAGATAACAATTGATCATTTGATATGCTTGGAAAACAATCTTCAGAAATATTTTCGACCGGGATTAGACACTAATCTATTAAACTGTATTCAAAACCCTTTTATCGTTGAGATGGGAAGTGTGATGCATCTCTCGTTGAAAGCCCAAGAATAATTTGCAGAAATTTCATGTGATTCAAAGCTCAAATTTGAATTTTTAAAGAAAAACTTGAACCCTTTTTGGCCTGGTGTTAAAACATAATTTCCTATATTGTCGGAGTTAACGATAGCAACTCTTCTGCCATTTGTTACCACTTATTTGTGCGAATCGGCATTTTCGACAATGATGGCAATTAAAACCAAATACCGCTCAAGTCTTAAGAACATCGAGATCGCTATGAGACCAGCAGTGACACATATTAAGCCACGATTCGAGTTATTGTGTCAGAATAGGCAATCACAGCCATCCCATTAAAGGTAGAGGTATTATTATCTTTTGTCATCCTTCAGTCAAACTTTCTTTGTTATATTCAAATTTGATATTACAAATTAATTTATATATTTGTTTATTTTGCATTTTCTTACTGATATTTTGCATGTCAATATACACAAATTTTTAATATAATAAATTATTTGAAGAAATTTTCATTTTTGATATTTTCATACACTGTTTTTTAGGCAACAATTATTTAATGATATAGCTATACATATATTTAAGGTACTTTATTGTTTCGCTTGGATAGGGTTTCATCAAAAAGTGTTCACGCAAAAGAGTACGCGAACCGGTAAATCGAGTATATACAGTGTTACCATCAATTGCATTTATGACATTGAGTGAAGGTTCATGAAAAAATGTGTCTGGTCCAAAGGGGTCGCAGATGAAAATAGGTTGAGAAGCCCTGCGTTAGACCATATGACCACCGATGTGGGGCACATTTTATGAATTACCTCTTAAATTAAAATAATAAATAAACTTTGAGAACGATATTCAAGAAACAGAATGAATATGCTGATACACCTGTTACGGTGGCCGAATGGCCTAAGGCGTCACTTTCGTGTTAGACTATATTAAGAGGGAGAATGGGGCTAGAATCCCGATCGGGTGTACTGAGGGTGTTTTTTTAATGATGTCAACACTCCCTTCATGCAAATGAGGGTGTACTTCCTATAAATTAAACCTTCCACATACCAAACTCATTAGTATAATTAGTACATATGCGTATAACCTGAAAAGTTAGTAAAATTCGATGCTAAAAGAACTATATGCTAATTAGTCAGTATTATTACTAGTGCTATTACATTTTTCAGCACCGCATCTTAGTACCCGTCCGAGTAAGAAGGGCCCAGGGAAAAAACATGATTTGTACAAAAATTGACATATTTTAGTGTTAGTCTTGTGGCATTTAGCGAGTAGGCCTGCTATAAGTTACAGCAAGATAGAATGTATAAAAACGTGTTATATCTGGATATATTACTTACTCCATGGCACTAGGAACTAAAAAGCTAATTGCCGCACTTACAAAAGTACGCCAACTATCCTCATCTTGAGCCAGTTCTATCCTATCCACCTCATTAAACCCTATCCTTATCTTGAGCTAGTTCTATACATTTCCCCTCATTACACCCTATCCTTGAGCTAGTTCTATCCAGTCCACCTCATTAAACCCTATCCTTATCTCGAGATAGTTATATCCAGTCCACCTCATTACACCCTATCCTTATCTTGAGCTAGTTCTATCCAGTCCACCTCATTACACCCCATCTCTTTCAGGTCAATTCTAATGTTATCCCCCCACCCTCCAACTGCATCTATTTATTCTCAATGGTTTCTTCTCATTTGTTTTGACAGTCAGTACCCTGAACAATGTTCTAGATTTTTCCACTTGAGCTGCAGGTTCTTCCAACCGTAATCTACGAGACTTGATTATTCTAACAATGTCTTATGATGAGTACAGGATATTTAACTCATCATTATATAACTTCCTCCATTCCCAGTAGCCTTATTCCTTTTTGGAACAAATATATTTCCAAGCCACTTCTTTTTGGACACTATAAGTCCTTTAAACAATCTTTACAGTGAGCACGTAAAAAATGAATTAATTTTTATTGTGTGGTCAGTCTTGCATTTTGGTGTGCTCTAATATTTATGCTGTCACAAGAGAAGAACATCCAGAAGAATGGGTAAATATTTTTATAAATGCAAGGGAAAAGCCCCCTAGCACTTGATGTAGTTGTTGTCAACCATAGCTATTTTTTTAGGAGTTGAACTATCCATTTAGATATGTACAGTACAAGAAGAAGCCACCAGTCCTATAAAGGCAGTCAGGATTCTTGAAATATCAAAAGAACAACCGTTTAGGTTTTATTACACAAATTACCCAACGTTACTCTGGGTAACCCCGCAATGCATTGTATGGTTGCCCCTGCAACACTTTTCTTTACTTCAAACAGACAGGGAAAAAAAAACTTTTCATATAACTTCTTCCGACCCAGTTTTTAATTAATTAAAGAAAAATACAGCTCCGAGATGCACATGCTCGCATAAATGGGTTACTAATTTTAAAATTTGAGATCTCTTCATGCAGTGGATATTGCTTAATGCTCATGACAGAAACACACACAAATACATTAACTCTTATTCCTACTATATTAAACATTCAAACAAACAAAATAAGTGATTAGTATATGTAAAATAATTAGTTTGTGAAAACTGTTGTTTAATTGCCACATTTTATTCATACACCCATTTATTTATTTTTAGCCTTGCTCTGACTCTCGTAGTGATTTTTCAAAATTGATGCTTTCCTTTTTCTGCCCAGGCAAAATATGGTGAAGTTAAACAAATTTAGGTTCCCTCCTAATTTTATATTAATTACAGTAACAATTCCATCCGACAAAATGTTTGTAATCTTATTTTAATAGAGAGATTATTTTAGAAAATACAGACATATTTTTTAAGGCCAACCCTGACATTATTTTAATAAATATTTAGTGTTAGTATTTATTGATAGTATCCATCGAAAGTGTCCACTGCAGATAACACGACTTGACGCATGAATACCTGAAAGTATAATATATAGTAATATTTCTAGTATTCAGATAAAACCCTTTCTATGAAAATTTGACTGTAACTATCTACCTCAAGGGGAAAAAAGAAGAAGTATTTTAATCCACTGCCCAACCCTTCACCTAGATATAATAAGGTAAACAACAATACTGAATCTTCCATAGATAGTTTCAGGTTGAAATGAAAAACTTTTTTAAATATGTCAATAAATATTTACTAGCTACCGCATATATAATTTACCATTGTTTGAGATAATAATACATACAGTATTTACGGTGTAAATATTTATTTTATTAAATGTTTGTTTGTTGAATTAAAAAGTATAAAATGATGTCCATATATCGAATCACGGAATACATTTTTTTATTTTCATAATTTCACCAAATATAGATTATATACCAACTTCACTGTAGTTTCTGCTAACTCTTAAGGTGGTGGTGTAGGAGACGCGAGAAAAGGTCAGTGTATTTGCAGTTTTTATATCAAAACCTTTTTTTTTGTCAAAATAAATCAAATAATTATTGAGTAGAAACATAAAGATTAGTTTCTTCACATGGTGACTTAAATAGTTAATAATTATCTGTCAATGGAATCTAATAACAACTCTTTCTATTTTATTAAAATGTTTCTCATCTAATGTCACTAATCTCATTATAGAGATTCAATAACTGTTGATGTCATCATGTGAACCAAAATAAGCTCTATGTTTCAGCTGGAAGGTTTATATATTTCGACAAAAATGTTTTAATATAAAAACTGAAAAACACAGCCCTTAGCTCGCATCCTTTACAATCTCACCTTAAAAGCTTAAAAGTAGCTTTCATTACTTTGTTATGATCCTATTACCTTGCTAAAACTTTGTTTTAGTAATGTGGGGGAAAAAACTGTGTCTCTAATAAACGAAAGTTTGGTTAAGTACTATTATGGAATTATATGTTTACTAGCTATGCACAGTAATAATCAAAACAACAAAAGTTTTATTTCAAAAACAAATTTTAACTTTGATAATGCAACACATAATTGCGCAGTATTCAAAAGTTCTCCTCTTAAAACGAGGTTAGAATTGAAAATAATTAGTTGTATTAGTGTTAAAAACAAAGTCACTAAATAAAGCTTCATTTAGTTTAGTGCTTCTGGTGATAGAATATATCATCGCGTTGTCTGTGTTAATTTCCATATTTTGAAATAATTAAATAATTTTGATAGAACTTGACAAGCACATAAGTCCATTCAGGTAAATAATACCAAGTCAATGTTAAGGCTCAAAAGTGAAGCTTTTGATCCAAACTTGTAACCTACCTTCTTTTTACCCCCGTTAAACTGTGGTAGAAAATTTAACATTTTTTGGCCCTTAGGTGTTTCCCTTTCTAAGTTGCTTTAGTGGTGGCTACATTTATCTCCATTCTTTATGTATTATTTCTACGTCTTTATAGCAAGATATTTTTTCAGATTATTTTAAATATAATTTCCTTTGTTCTACTTCTTAAAGATGAAGTGTGCATGATATACGTGTATCTATTCAAATTCGAGATTTTTAGCCTCGAGAAAGAAGAATGGTGACAGTATTTTAAGTTTATCTCATTTTTGCCTCCTGTCCCATTAGATTACGGATGTAGAAATGTAGACGAAACATATGTAAAACGGTCCGCAAATCGGGAAGCCGAGAAAATTTAAATGTGTTTTGTATTTTCATTTCTTTTCGGTCTAGTATTACCAATAATGCATATGTTAGGCAGTTCTAGCGCTTTGTTTTGTTAGTGGGAAAGTACGAACTACCACTACCCGAAATATAAAAATATTAGCTTTAACTAATTTTAAACCAAGCCGTCATTGCAGACGAATAAATTGTCTGGGCATATTATTTATATTTTAAATTTAAAAAATATGAATTCCTCTGATTAGATATGGATTGATCATATGGAAAAAAGTCTAAATTTTATTTCTTGGGTGAAATAAAATAGCCTTCGCCTCATTTGGTATGAACTTATTCGACTTAAAAGTTAGAGTTGATTGACATTTACCAAGACTGCATCAAAAATTTTCATAGATAAAAAAAATGATGATCATAATTAGACCAAAATATTTTAAAATAATTCAAGGATAAATTTAAAAATCTTCATTTATCTTGAAATATTTTAAGATTCTCTTACTTATTTCAAAATTATTTGGACTATTTAATTTTGTTTAGTCACCTGGCTTGATGTAATTTACAGTAAAAACACTGTCCTGAAAACCATTTGACTCAAACACAAAGTATTATTGAATTTAAAAAATTACGTTTATTTAGTTTTATCCATATAAAGTCAACTGTCTAATTTAATTTAGACTAAATATAAGTATATTAATTTGATTTAAAGTTGTTATTAAGTTCTAGAAGTTAAATATTTCAAAATTTCTTAGCCTACTTTCACTTGACCTGTAAGAACAAAAATATAGTTTATCAATAACATTAAGATGATTTATTTTAAATAGTTTGATCCTAAATTGATTTGGTCTCAATCTACTTGACCTATAGTCAGTTGGCTTAAAATCAATCGGTGAATCAAAGTAATTTTGCGTAAAATTCTAAGCAAAACTATTTGATGCAAAAATGGATGTTGCCAAAGAGATTGTGTGTTTGTTATAGCAAAAATAATAAACAGGAAAATAATAAGTGTCTCAGAAATATTGGAGTATATGTAAACTTGATACATTGTATGAATACCAATCCAAAAATTTTAAAACCTTTTCCCAAAATACTGATACATTTTTCCATTTGTATAATACTAACGATGTTATCTAGGTAATAAATTAATTGATTGTTATTTTGAAGCTTGAACATTGGTTAGTGCCACCCGCTCTCTTCATTTAGGAGAAAATATTTGCACTCGGGAAGTCATGAATTTCGCATTTCATATTATCCCTTTCCAGGGCCGTCTTAACAGAATTTTTAGGCCCTGTACACTGGAGAACATTCAAAAATATCAATGTTTGAACATAAAATAAAACACATTATGTGAAGCGAGGCTTAATTTACAGAATATTTTTAACATTAAAAATTTTGAAAAACACAAACATTGCAACACACAAGTGAAAACTAATATGTAAGCCATCCATACAGCATGAATTAATAAATTATGTATTATTAATCAACAGAAATATTTGCAAAATTTATTTACTAAAAGTTGTTTTAACGTTGTCTTGAAGTCAATGGTCCTTAGCATTCCATTTTCCATGTAGGAACATTCCCTGAATAATTTATCGATGGCTCTTTTCTATTACAAAATATTGGTCTCTTTTATCTGTTATTTAATATTTTATTTCAAACTGATAATTAGCATTAATCAGCTAGTGATAAATTCACTACATGGCCCCTAGAATCGTGGGGCCCCTGGGCAAGTTCCCAGTGTGCCCATGCATTAAGGCAGTATGACATTGTACCAACAACGTTACGCCCCCTCCGAAGGAAGTTGTGCTATGGATTTTTTTTCACTCGTTAAAAACCTGTCAACCTTGGCTGAGTTTGAACCCGCAAACTTTGGGTTGTGATTAATTGATTTTAAGACTACTTTGTTGATGTACATATTTATAAATACCCGCATTAGCAGTAAATAATAAACATGCTCCGAACTAGCCCACACATGATCTCGCGGAACTAAAATGTGAGCAAAAATATAACATTTTAAACAAAATCACCGTTCACCCCACTAAGGGCTATGAGAGTAGTAAGGAGGAGGGGGGAAAATGAAAAACTCCTCATTTGGGTCGTGAGGGGAGCACTTGAGTGAGGGTATCACTTGAGTCAGGGTAGAACTTGAGTGAGGTGAGAAGTTGAGTGAGGGGATCACTTGAGTCAGGGGATCACTTGAGTCAGGGGATCACTTGAGTCAGGGGATCACTTGAGTCAGGGTAGAACTTGAGTGAGGTGAGAAGTTGAGTGAGGGGATCACTTGAGTCAGGGTATCACTTGAGTCAGGGTAGAACTTGAGTGAGGTGAGAAGTTGAGTGAGGTGAGCACTTGAGTGAGGGGATCACTTGAGTCAGGGTAGAACTTGAGTGATGTGAGATGTTGAGAGAGGTGAGAAGTTGAGTGAGGTGAGTCTATTAATATATGATAAAAAAGTTTCAATTTAGCTCTAAATATGCAAACAAATTTTAAAAATACTAAGCTTTAGAGTGAATTGAAAATGTATGTATTCAAATATAAATGGAATTTATATTGTATGTATATAATAATTTGTAACCTCGTAACCTTACAGAAATAATATGGTAGTTAAAAAATATATATAATCTAAACACAATCGTATTATAAAATATGATGAGGCCTATTCTATAGATAAAATAAATACATGTTTTCGTTAAATAAAAAAGCAAAATGCGATGTTTTACATTTTACACAGTTGAAATTTTGGAAACCCCGGGCAAAACATAAGGACAATTACATTCCTCTCTTCTAGTGACTAAATTACCACAGTTCACAGGATTTTTATACTCGTAAATATCGTGGGTTTAGAGGTAAAACTCATTAAGTGCATATCTGCTTGAAATGAGTTTATATGTGTGTATATGTTAAATTTTCAAGATCTATAAGAAGAGAAAGTCATTAAATGTGTAAACTTATATCTCTCTATATTTTTTAAAAATAAGAAATCATCAAATTCAACATTGAAAGCTTCTTTGACAGGTAAAAGTCATCATCATTTAGCAAATCTCCAAACATTTAAAATGCTACTTAGTGAGTTTTCCTCTAAATCGACGATATTTAAAATTAATCATAAAGTAGTTCCCATAGCAAAGGTTAATTTTATAATATCTTGACATAATTAAAGTAAATATATCTTTGATCTTTTAGATTAAATATTGGATTAATGGTAATGAGAACATAATGTTTTGACATGAATAAATTGAAAGCCAAGCAACTATGATTTTTGAAAATCAATATTTTTTGTGCATCCCTAGTTCAAACTTACTGTTATAAAAAGGAGTTTCAAACAATTTTTCTGCTAAGCCACTTGTAAAAAAAATCAGGATTGAACCACATCCGTAAGTAAAACAAATTCCAATACTTCTCATGGAACTTTTTCTAAAGTGAGTTTTACATGTATAAAAAAAAGTCATTATATTAAGACAAAACGAAAAGACGGTACTTCTTAGTTTAATCTGACAACCCCATGAAAAGGATGCGGGGGTAAATGATTGAATTATAAAATGTAAGCTCTTTTCACTCTTATGTAAGGCCTTTTTTTTATCGATGTTTGCTCAGGCACACGGCACGCTCAGATTTCTCTCAGTCTCAGGATTAAAGTGGTCTTTAAGCCTCCATTACCTTAAATAGTATTAATTGTCTTCCCCCACTGGGATAATCTTGGTCTTGTAATCATTGCCACTGGCTACTGATCTAGAAATCCCGGGTTCAATTCACGGGGGTATCATGGTTAATTTCCCCGAGAAGGGAATTGTTCCATGATAACCATGGTCTGGTTAGTTAGGTTTTAGCTAGGCCTAAGATTATCACTGGATCCTCACCTTTATAATTACGATAATCACATCTCAACACGGGTACGACGTGTATCCCCTGGGTAACTTTTTGTGTCACCAGAGTGGCGGAAAGTCTATATGGACTAAATAGCAAAACTATTATATTTGATAATTACGGCTATTGCTGCATATAAATATAATATTCTTTAAAGTTAAAAATGAAACCTGGACACGAGAATTGAACCCAGCACCTTTGTCTTAGTACGTTAATGATCCAACCACTAAGGTATCCAGGGATCGTTCCATTCGCAGGGTCATTCTTCACTCATATTTTAAGGCAGGGTATATGCCTGGTGATCGAACTAGATACTCCATCACTCACGGTTCAAAATATCATAATCTAACAAAATCTGGATATAAATTTTAGTAATAACGTTTCATTAAAGGAAATTTTCTTTATCATTTATACTAAAATAAGTAATTATTTATCACCCTATTAAAAAACAATTTTATATAACATATACTTATAAATGATTTTTTTTTAATTCACATAAAAATATTAATTTCCTAGGAGGATGTAAGGTAGCAATATAATTATTTTGCACCATGGATCCTTGCTGTCATTTTTTTTCTCTATCCCCCACTGGATTCAACGCGTCGACCGTTCCACCAATAATTGAACTATTCAAATTCTAGTCTCCATTTAATGTATATTTTAACTATTTCAACCTCTCATCGTAAGCTTCTGCTAAAATAGCACAGTTCATTTCAACAGGGACATTATACTAAAGAGGAATTTACATTAGACCACAATGAGGACTAACATTGAAACGATTACTCCATTAACAATACTGTTGAATGTTAACACACAATCACTGATCCAAAAGTTTATTCTGGAATGGGTTTGTTGTTTCAATGCAATTCTAGACAATGGTCAATTACAGAGAAACTTCATATCTTAGAGTTGGTCGCTATGGTGCAGTGCACTTTTCTAATAGATGTGGGGAACTATTCAGATAAGATAATCGGTACATTGATATGAGCAAAAGGATGGTTGAGTGGTCGACACGTGCATTATGAAGATAAGATACGTCCCTAACTGAGTGTAACTATTTCTATCAACTCAACAATTATATTAAAATTATATTAACGCCAGATTTTTTTAAAGTTTATTACAAAAAAAAATATTCTTAAACATTTGAATTTGTGTTAATATGTTATGAATGAATCTATTACATAAATTCAACTTTTATTATTTTTAGTATGAACATTGCTCCATAATAATTGAACTCGAAATAAAACTTTATGTTTTGATTAAAACTCGATTCAAACTCAAACCTATGTAAAGAAAATAGCTACTTGCACACCCCTCGAGATAAACCATTTAATAAAAACCACCCTGACTAAACCCGATAAGGAGTCTTACGCCATCTTCCCCATCACTGGCAAATTCTGATTCTGAATAATGTTTTACACTTTAAATACAAATGGGTACTTGATTTTTTAAATTACTGATTTCTGGGTTTTTTAGACATTAAATAAGAAATTATGCAAACTTTTGTAATACAATTAATTTTATTATCAAATTTTACACCAGAGTTGTTAGTGTTTAATCTGAGTATGAGTAATTGGGGAGGTATTTTAGTAAAATTCTACCACCGTTTTCCTAGCGAGAGGATGGGAAAAACATAATACTATAAATCAAATGTGTAAATTGTTCCTCGGTATACCTCAACTAAAAGTGAGATGGATGGACGTGACTACGAATTAAACTCAATTAACACCCCCTCGAGATGACGCGGGATACAAATATATCCCAACATGCACTCTGCGTTTACCCTGAAAGATAGTAAGTAGTCTTACATTTTATAGATTACACTATGGCTCTATATTATAAGCTGAAACGTAGAGTAATCATGCAAGGTAAGCTTATTATATTTCAAGGTAGATTAAGAGAACATCACACATCTCCCAGGAATCCACAATTCTATTGTAAAAGTTCTTGGGGTGAGCTTAGAATTGTCGAAGGAGAAATCCCCTTTGATTTGACTTCAGTGCCCTCAATAGCCCTCGCATATTTGAAACATTTCTAAAGAAGAGGAAGAAATCTTTGATATATTATGAACAGATTTGAAATATCTCACTGAATATGAAATAGTTTAACATATAATCGTTTTTAAAGCAGCTATTCAAAATATATTTTATTCAATATCACCAAAATTATTCAGTTCAAAAGAAAAATATTTGTTAAGCTTTAACACCATAAACCGACACACAGAAATTATAATTTACAAAGCTTTTGGTGGTGCTTTCTTCCTTGCTTACAATTTTTTTTTTTTTAGAATGAACTTATCAAATATTTAATCCTTTTACTTTATATATTTGTAATTATATATGAATACTTTAAAATGGAAATTTTGAGACAAAAGATAAATAATTTTATATATGATGCTACATCAAATACTCTAGTGTGCTTTGTTTTTTCACTACACCAGTTCTCTTTACCAAAATACAATTAATGGATGATTTAAAAATTAAAGTCGTGCTGAATAACAGTCACAAACACTTATCTTTGACCTTAACTTCAACTTCTCTTCTCATGTTTCAAGCTTCATTTCACATCTAAAAAAATACTTTCTCAAAGCCCTAAAATTTACCATACTTTTATTATCATGTATTCACTCACATGGCTTACAAATGTTAACAACGCGTGACCTTCTATGTTTTAAATAAATATCTCTCAATTATCATCGTGTGTAGTTTTGAATCGGTCGATAGACCACTGTTCAGCCAAGCCGTGTTGTTGAAGTTGGGGCAAGGGTAAGTTTGACAGGACGGAACAAAACAGTTTGGAATGCTGTGAGCACGCGTGACGGATGAGCTCGGAGCGGTAATCATGAAACCATCTACAACTTATTTGTTCACGCGCACTCTTACAGCGTCTCGCGGGAGAAGATACCTTATTTGTACGCTGTGACCTATCATAGATTAAATTTAATTGATTGTTACTAATTACTTTTGCAGGCAATCCACACAGTGCGGGCCCACAGTCCAGTTTC
Organism: Timema shepardi; assembly: GCA_902151425.1. Lineage (NCBI taxonomy): Eukaryota > Metazoa > Arthropoda > Insecta > Phasmatodea > Timematidae > Timema > Timema shepardi. Next base: position 76,400 of record CABFVX010001226.1, read on the forward strand.
CATAGGAAGGGATTTTTAGAGAATACAATATTTTTTTTGCAACTAACATTAATAATATTGTATTATTGTGTTTGAGCTATTTAATTGGTATTGATAATCTATATCAAATTCGACAGCTGCATAACACATTACCTGACGTATGAATATATTAAAAAAAGATCAAGTAACTTTTCTAGATTAGGCATTTCCTATTAAAATTAGACTGTACAATATTTTTCTTTTGTGCAACACGTCTTACTACCCGTTCAGGCTATACGCTTATATACTAATTACGTTAATGGTTTTAGGGATTAGGAAAGTTATATTTATAAGGATTTTACTCACATTTGCGTGGAGAGAGGATGGGAAACCATTTTGGAAGTACACCCGACCGAGATTCGAAGCTCGATCTCCCGTCACCGGCAATCTAGTCTACTGCGAGAGTAGCGCGTTAGATAATTTGGCCACCGAAGTGAGCTGTCTGAGATATTCAAATATTCACACTAATGGAGTAGAATAACGACAATTTAGAGGAATTGTAACAGCATTATCATGAAAGAAGTATCGTAAACCGTTTAGTAAAAAACACTGCCATTACATATGAACGAGATTCGGACTATGACCGGTAATTCTAACTACATAGAAAATGACACCTTACGCCACGTAGCCAACAAAGTGGGCTTGGAGGTCTCCTACATTGATCTACGTATCAAACCTGGTGCACATGCAATGTTTTATTGCTTATTTATGAATGCGCAAGGAAACCCGTGTAAAAAGAAAAGTTGAAGCTCAGTGGTATCGACACATTTCTTCTACCTACTTAGTTCCACGGAATCCGTCATGGAAGAATTGCCAATCTGGTCAATTATTTGAAATTTGTCTTCCAAAAAGATAAGACAAATTAAACATTCTAAGTGCACGCGGTGCTCAAGATGGTCACGATATTGGCTACTAAAAAAAATATTCAGGGGTGTCCATGAGAAAGTCCCGTAAACATTGACAAAGATTGGTCATCGTCAAACAATAAAAAAAAATTGATCAAGAAAAAAAAGAAAACAAAATGTTTGCAAATTCACGCTCATTTTTCTGCGCCAATGTAGAAGTAAAACTGAGCAATGTGTAGAACCGATAGGAGCGCCCACAAGTATGTATATTATTATTATTATTATTATTATTATTATTATTATTATTATTATTATTATTATTAGCACCGCGTCTTACTACCCGTTCGGGATTCCCCACATTCACAAGATGTCTTGTCAGAGGTGAAGGAAGGGTTTGGTAATCAGATACATCTGTGCCGGGACCTAGGATTGAACCTCGGCCGCCGGCACAGAAGTCTGATACCTTACCCCTAGACCAACAGGTCACCAAGTATGTATAGTTCTCCGATAAATGTGCTGTTGGCCTCAAGTTGTTCTTCTCCATGTCCCATCTCCTCCCAGTTCAAATAATCGTACAGTTTTCCTGTCTACACGCAACGTATTGAACTGAGCAGGAAAAACGTTGTACTAATTTTATATGTTCATACATCAAGCAATATGAGATTCAACTATACCTTTTGAGGGATTGTATCAACTTTAAACAAGTCCACGCTCTGTGAGCACTTGTTCTAAATGTCAATCTCGTTAGGATGGTTCGCTGGTGACGGGGTCTGGGGTGCGGGGAGGTTGACTATAGATCAAAGCTGAAGAAGATGTGTCCACATTAAAAGATCAATAAAGAATTGTTTTATTTTTGAATCTAATCTGGGTGGAGTGAGTTTTTTTTTAGTAAATAACTTTCCCATTTCGTGCGAGGTTTGTTCCCTGTTTGTGTGGGCAGACCCGAATTGCGCCAGTTATTAAGGGATTAAAAACTGTTTACTAATCCCGGACCCGAATTGCGCCAAGTCAAGTTTAGGTAGTCGGTGAGGGAGGTGGGGAGGATGATACAAACAAATGCCATCGAAAACAAGCTCTCGCTACGTCATGTCTTTCCTCCCCTTAGTAAAGGAATGTAAAAACGCCCTAAGTGCCCCCAACAAGACTTGTAAAAGTAGTATTGACATCCGTCTGTCCAATACTAATTAATTGTCTCGACAACAGTGACTGTCCCGGTGTATTTTTTTTTTCGGGTTTTGTGTGAACTGTAATAAGATTAGCGAGAATTATTGATATGGAAAGGATTTATAGTGAAAAGGGGAAAGTTCTGATTGTCTATAATAAATATATGTATCGACAGGTGAATCAATTAAATTTGACGAGGGAAGAGAGGTGGAGATGCACTAAAAAGGACTGAAAGGCTAAAATATTTACTCTTGATGGTGGAAATATTTTCTCGCGGACTGAAAACGAACACAGCCACGAACCACTACTAGATCAAGAGTTGAACAGAAGATCCATTAGCAATGCAGTTAAGAGGAAAGCTGAAGAGATTGAAATAAGGCCTTCAAAGTTAATCCACACAGAGGTACAGACACAGAAAAAAACTATTAAAACATTGACCCGCAACGACATTAAATGTATCAGGAATAACATCAACTACACTAAACTAAAAACACTGCCAAAGTTTCCTAAATCTTCCGAAGAAATTCAATTTGCCGTAGATTCAATTGAAATAAAAACTATTCAAGACGAAAACTTGAGAAACGAAAAATAGAAGGGGATCGTGATATTTTCTCGTGGCTCAAATCTTGAGTATTTGTGCCAGAACGAAATTGTGTTAATAGATGGAACCTTTGAATACGCACCGAAACATTTTTGTCCTCGTACAAAATTTAAAATCGGTCCAAACTGACACGTACATTCGAATCAACAGTGTAAGAGAAGGTAATGTGCAAAATACGGATAATAAGTCTTAGTTGAAACAATCATTCATTGAAAAAAAACTTAAACAGTTTAGGAATGGAGAAATAGACATATTAAGCTTAGTGAAGTGTGTGTCCTTCCAAAACTCCTTTGTATGACTTGTTTATATTATGTTCGTTATAATATTATTTAGCATACATATAGCTATTATTGACACTGTTTTAAAAACGGAAATTTCACTTTGATGTAATATTGTTTGATTTTGGGCTAAATATAGTTAACTAAATTATATTTTTTGACTTGTGTCCTTCTTGCCGCCAGACATAGCATTAATATTTGTTTATGTTCAGAGTTGGCGCAATTCGGGTCCTGTCTTGGGAAGGGGGGTATTGGCGCAATTCGGGTCCGGTCTGGGGGGTCACTTTTAAGCTCTTGGCGCAATTCGGGTCCGATCTAAGAGAATTGGCGCAATTCGGGCGAGCCCGTTTGTGTTTATATATATTTTTAGATCTTTAAAAACAAGAGGTAGAGTTATTTTTGTCCAAGGCTCTAACAAATAATTGGGACTATTTTTTGTGTATGTTCCAGATTTTTCTCGTAAAAATGGTGAATTGCATAGACCAAAATTGTTACTATAACTCTAGCAGTATGATCGCTTATGTATATATTGTTTCCCTCTTAAGGAAACCCCCTCCACCTCGCAAAAATATCAATTTTAAGAATTTTTGGTTTAAATACAACACTTAAATAAGCATTGTGCGAAGTTTTATCATGGTACCTTATCGAGAAGTTTGAGAAAACTCTGGGGAAAGAACTGACACTACATGGATTTTATTGTGTAGATTTGTATAATTAGCTAAACGGATAATGAAACGCGGTGATAAAAACCCTATAAAATAATACTTCTAATATAAATAAATGTTATCCTTGTGGATCTAAAAAAGTTGTATTTTCTAAAAGGACCTTTGCTTTGTGTTCTAGCTATACTTGACGTGTGAACCAAATTATATATCTGGGGCCTTTTTTTTTCACACTTTACATATTATACCTAATTTTATTTAGTAGATTAAATTGTTTGTAAATTATTCTCTATAACATGACAAGTTTTCAAGCCCTACTGCCTACAATGGCTGATTATTTCCAGCAATTTGTTGAACACAATGTAGTTCAATAGCTTTATTACAAATAAAATAAACCATAAATATAGGATGGTGGACCTATTACATTTTATTCGTTATTTTATGAAGTGTATTAATTTGAATTTATTTGGATTCATAGTGTTTAAGTTGGAATAAAGCTATTGAACTACATTGACTTATGTTTTCCTAACAAAGCTTTAGGTCATCCTGTAGTAGCGACTATTGTCTGATCCTAATACTTTAGGCATGGTTATGCGAACATTAGAATCTGTTCCTTGTCATTTCCACGTGTTTATTAGTTTTGAACTCAAAACTCTTTCTTTGTTTAAGAGAAAATATCTACCACCTGCATGTCTAAAATTATCCTGAATATCGCAAACATCCTCGATCCCACTTAGTTAGGATAGTCGGTAATCCATTGTAATCCTATTGACAGTAAAATAACGTCACAAGACAATTATTTAATATGTGATGATGTAACTATCTAGGGGAAAATGCCAAATGCAGATAGTTTGGTATTCTTTCTCATTTATTCAACATTGTAAACTTCTTATTGTTTTTATTTAACTGGGTGACCTGGCGGTCTAGGGGTAAGGTGTCAGACTTCTATGCCGGCGGCCGGGGATCAATCCTCGGTCCCGGCAAAGATTTATCTGATTGCCAAACCCTTCCTTCACCTCTGACAAGATATCTTGTGAATGTGAGGAATGCCAGGCCTCCACCGTGGTTCGAATTAGCGTAAGTGCGTATAACCCGAATGGGTAGTAAGACGCAGTGCTAATAATAATAATAATAATAATAATAATAATAATAATAATTTTATTTAATTGTCTGTCAAATGAATGGCTATTATTCGTAATAAAAAACACTTTTATTATCAGTTTGTTTGATGAAATATTTTTTCATTTGATATAAATATGTCAAAATAACATACTAAAATTATGTCTTTTTTAAAAGGTGGGTGTCCTATTATAAAATAAAATGATACTTTCATGTATTTATTTTGCGCTCTAAAGGACAGGTGACATTCTAACTAAATATAAATTATTAGTGAATAAATATAATAAAACAGTTCGAAAGGAAGTACACAATAACTTTATATTCGACATAGTCATAAAAAAGCACTATACCAAAGAATATTTTAAAACGAGATGCCCCAAACAATGTCCGAGCGAATAACAAGTGGGAGAATTTAATTTCCTGTCGTCGGTGGACGGGAAATTTGTTTTCAACAATCTAGCGAACTGGGTCCATCTCTTTCATATGACGTTTGTCTCTTCACCTAGAATAATTTTTAATTAAAAGATAAGAAACATGTTACAGCACTTGTAATTGTTTGTTCCTCATCGGGGACGGGAAAGTACAGCTATGTGTGCGTGGTACATTATCATATTATAAGTAAAATAGAATGTGTATTTGTGTTTGTGTTAACGCTCCAACTTTAAGCAGATACATCTCGAAAATCTGAAACTTGTCAAACATTCCTGTTATTAATACATTTTTTAATTCATCTTAAACCAAGGTATCAATGGATTTTAACTTACAATGAGAAATATTAGTATGGTATTAATTTGTTTGTCTATCTAATTTGACCACTAAGAGTAAATTAATTCATTCATAAATCCAAGGAGAAGTTATTTCAACCATAAATCCAAAGAGAGAGTTCACAAGACCACTAAATAGGTTTGAAGGTATTATTCAATAATTTTTTAAAATTAGTTGGCTAACGGGTTCTACTATAGTCCAATTTATACATGAAGAAACTTTTTTGACTGCTATAAAAGCTACTAAATTGTTCTTATAATAAACGTAAAGTCATGTGATCTTCAGCTGCCACTTTTGATAGATCTGATCAATACCTATAAAATTATACTAATAACATGTTAAAATGTTATCATTGTTGAGCGCAAAAATTGGACTAGGAACTATTTGAGTACTCCACCCCTGGATTGAGAAGAATAAACTCTCTAGGGGTAAGTTGTCAGACTTCTATGCTGGCGGCCGGGGTTCAATCCTCGGTCGCGGCAAAGATTTATCTGATTACCAAACCCTTCCTTCACCTCTGACAATACATCTTGTGAATGTGAGGAATGCCAGGTCTCCATCGTGGTTCGGATTCCACGTTAAACTGTAGGTCCTCCATTTCATCTCACAATCACCCTACCATTTCACATTAGCGTAAGTGCGTATAACCCGAACGGGTAGTAAGACGCAGTGCTAATAATAATAATAATAATAATAATAATAATAATAAACTCTGGAAAACAATGTCGGGGTATTCCCCTTGAAGAACAATCGACAGCAGTGATTGGGGGTGAGGGCGGAGAGAGTTCTAATCAACGAGGCAGGTCGTGCCGTTTCTGGGTGCGTGGGGATCAACAAGGACACGCGTGCAGGCGCTAACAGAATACCTTATCGATTAGCGTGCCTGAACCTAATCCTGGAGGCCATGGTTCACTCCTGACCGGCTGCATTGGGTAGGGTAGCCACCCCTCTGACGCCCTTTCACTCTCACAATATTACAGTGAAGGAACCCCCACTCAATTCCCTAATAATTCCTTTTACTCTCCTGTTTACTTGGGTTAGATAGTTACCAGCCCTGGTGGTCATGTATACTAAATTCCAAGCTCGTCTATTCTAAATATTGGTTGATGGAGGAGATTGGGGTTTGAATATAGGCTGGTAACACCGATATTATCTTTGCTAAATTACTTTTCACTAACACAAATGTGGGTACTTTTATCTAAATATACATCTAGCCTATAACAACTCTAATTCAAACCTCATTAGCATAGTTTGAAATTAACTTTTAATAAGATGTTAGGCAAAAATATACAGAATGTTCGGAAACGTATAACACAATCTGCACATATATTATGTTTGAACCAAAAGTAATACAAAATTCCTATACACTGACATTCAGAAAACTATGCTAATACCATTAAATTTTGTTCAAAGTTTCAGCATATAGCGCCGGGTGAGAAAAGCTCTTCAAGCATGCATGTACAACAAGTTGCATAGGAATTAGACCCGTGGCACTGCACATGTAATAATGGCAAGAACTTTCTGTGGTGTAGAACCATCAATAATGACCTTCAGAATGTATTCCCATTTCTAGATGGACTGGTGTGTTGGTTACTATTAATTGGGGTATGTTCTGCTGACGTGCTACAAGATGTCGAGGTTTGTAATACCACGCGTCTAGTTCCTATGCAATCTGTTGTACACGCATGCTTGAACAGCGTTGATCCCCGTGCGCTTTACGCCGAAACTTAGAACAACATTTAATGGTATTAGCATAGTTTTTCAGATGTAAGTGTATAGAAATTCTTTACTACTTTTGGTTAAACAAACTATATGTGCAGTTTCCGGACATTATGTATATAAATAGTTTGTCCCTTACTTAAGGCCAGCGTCCACCAAAATATAAATATGGGTGTACATCTCTCCATATCCCCCCAAATCGCCTAATTTATACATTATTTGGATGAAATGGGGAGAACTCAAAGTGAAAAAAATTCTGAGTTTGTGTGGAGCGATAAGTTATTTATTTCACGTGACTTACTTAATAAAGTAATTAAGTTTAGCCTAAACCAAACTATTTACGCGTTTAAAAAACATCAGGTATATAATATGTACTTTATAAACATAGGGTCATAGCGGCTCATGGCTTACAACTAATTTAATTTAGGGCACCACACATGATATTAAAATAATGATTCTCTTGAGAAAATTTAAGAAATTACAATATTTTTTTTTATTAGAGCATATCATAATTTCCCAAAGTTTTAAATGATTCATTTTCCTTTATATTCATGCATATTACAAGGACTATTGTAATTATTTGTAGCCCTATTTACTTTCTCAACAGTTTGATAAGTAAATTGTGAAATAATCTCAACAAATATTATTTTTTACCATCCTTTAGAGAATGAATTTTATTCCTACAAATGCAAATCCCCCCCTTATCCATTTCATACATTTCCAAAATGGTTCTTGCCTACCGTGCAATTTAAAAAAGGCACAGTGCTAATGTCTTTCCTCTTTTTTACCAGAAGAACCCATGGTTTTTGCAGGCTGTGATTCCTTAGAAATACTTCTTTGAATAACAGTAATTAGTATAAATTGACACCTCGTCATTGTTATACTTTGTAAATTGCTTAAATAACAATGCAAATTTTGTAAAACGAATCCAACAATATTTTGTAGATAACTCCAAACCGTTTTTATCATAACAGTTAGTTAAAATGTATACTTTATATAAAATAATGTTTTAATAGTTCAAACGCACAGAAAATCAAGCGAAGAAAAGGATGAAATGCGATAAAATATAATAAGATAGTAGTAGTTATTCTAAAGAACTATCATACAAAAATTTAAACTGGAACTTTCAACACAAGGGTTACTGAATACCTAGTTTAAGGTGTAGGAATGACTTTAGAGTAAGAGAAAGTAAATAAATTAAAACAGAGAATAATCCCATGATGAAAACCACCGCAAGTGTAAGCAACCGAGACTCCAGCCTTAGCCATCAACAGATACCATGTTCAATCAATTCTAGTCTAGCGACTTAATGTTGATTGTTATTTTGGTTGTTGGGAACTTGAAGAATCAACTAAACACTTTATGGAAGTACAATACTAATGTTCTTATACCTACAAATATATAATAATAATAATAATAATAATAATAATAATAATAAACACTGTGGTATTGAGGTATAGTGTGAGTTTGTGTTCCAAATACGCACTTTGTTGCTTCTGGAAGAGAAGCAAAGCCAATTAAATATCATAAATTATTATTATTATTATTATTATTAGCACCGCGTCATACTACCCGTTCGGGCTATACGCACTTACGTTAATGTGTAATGGTAGAGTAATTTTTAAATTAAATGGAGGACCTACAGTTTAACGGGGAATCCGAACCACGGTGGAGGCGTGGCATTCCACACGTTCGCAGGTTGTAATACACGTCTTGTCAGAGGTGAAGGAAGGGTTTGGTAATCAGATAAATCTGTGCCAGGACCAGGGATTGAACCACGGACCCCCACTACAGAAGTCCGTCACCTTACCACTAGACCACCAGGTCACCGACCAACAAATATTATGAACTTTAGTTATTTATTAATAGAAATGTCCAATCAGGTTAGATAATCGTTTGACGTACCCTGACAGTGGCTTTCTTCTAATTAATGTAATTTAACTGTTTATTAACTCTCAATATAACTGTCCAGCATGGTATGTTTGTCGCTACGACGTGACAGGACTCTCCTAAATTATGATTTTCATAAGAATCCCGTAAAAACTAAAAACCCAATGTTTACACAATGACGGTAAAAGAAATTACCATTGCATTTACAGTCTTAGCCCGGTTTAATCAATTATAAAAGAGAAATTGTACATTAATCCGTAAATAAATACTATAATAAACTTTTGATAACTTTTTTAATGTATCTTTTAGTCAATAAATAAAATAAAACATATTTATACAATACCAAATTTTAGTGACTTTCAATCAATGTTGGTAGCAAAAAGTGAGTTTCCTATAAAAATCAAGGTTTAGATGGATCCCGATAGTTTTCAGGTTTGTGGATCTCTTCTTCCGGTCGGCAAAATTACCCACTCAAAAAGCTAGAAAACAAACAAACAACTAAATTACAGCGTTAGGTTAATATTCTACACTTATGTGTGGCCATCCCAATCGCCCCCCGCTCACCCTCAACTCTGTACTCCCACTGTGGCTCAGTTATTCTTTTTTTAGATAGTCGAGTTTTGGGAAAGGAAATTTGACCTATATTTTGAAGAAGATTTTCATTGATCAAATTTACATAAAACGTGAAATGAGTTTGTGATTCCTCAAACCAAACACAGATGAGATATTCCTTGCGATCACCCATTTCTCGATACTCAAACCCGAGTACAAAAAATGAAAAAATAAATAAATGCATAATCCAATCCATTCTTGATTAATATTTTTGAGAGATCCCGGTTGAAATCTGTTTTTACCATCCTTTCACAGTGTGTCCTGAAATATATCCCTCCTCTTCGATCCAGGACACCGATACTGAGTCATTTAAATGTAACCAATCTAGAAGTACTAGGTTCAAAACTTTGGTGATCTATCGGTATAGATAGTTTTTTTGTGAAAAGTATACTGGTTTTCCCATTGTTGATAATATTCTGTGAGATTTTTAACATCCTTCCTTCACTTGAGTGCGGGTGCATTTATTTTTATGTTACTTTTTTCATTCTTAATCCATTGGTGGATATATTCGGATAGCCGTTAAGGCTATTGGACATGGTGCAAGTTTAGTAATCTTTAAGAGTAGCCCGGCGGGGCGGGATGGAGGGCTGAGTGTTAGATGTATTTTATTCCATTTACACAGTATTTACCAAATTTTCGCCAGTCCCTTAAGCGTCTCGGTAGCATTGACTGACCATGGTACCACTTTCAGCACATCATTTAAAAAATGAAAACAGATACCTGCTATACTGTAAAGTGTTAACGTTATTTCATAATTTTAATTTAAAAGAAAAAACCTTAGTGGTGAACCTCTGTAAAATCCATCACGTACCCATAGGGGTACGCCTACCACAGTTTGGGAAATAGTATTCTAGGACATTCTGAGTGCTGGCCTTCTTTGAATACCCCGATCCATCCTGTTCGCTTGATACATAGTTCTCGTAGTTCTTATGAACTTCCTGTTTTCAGTTTCCAGGGAGAAGACAAGAGACAGAAAGAGAAGTTAATCTGTGACCGGAGCAAACCATTACATCATGCAGGTCAAGTCATCCGTCAAGTGTTGCGCTGTGCTCGTGTGTTGCCTTCTAATGGTGACACACCTCACGTCTGCCACCTCTTCATACTCCGACTACGAGAGTAAGTTTTTATACATATTAGTTATTCGAATACTTACTGTATGATTTTTGCTGACCAAGCGTAGTGAGGTCCTATTTTAACTTGACTATTTGGTATTTCTTCCGTCTGGCCGGATGTTTGTTCCACGGTCAAATGCGTGGACCAATTTTAAAGTAATTTAACAGGGTTAATGAATATATGATTATCCGTTTCACGATGACAGCCGCTAAAAATGTGTATGTCTATTTCATGATATCTGTCAAATACGTGAACCAGTTTTAATGAAATTTGTCAGGGACATTCTTTGAACCCAGAACAAATGATACATCGAGATGATTTTTTAGGTTTGGTTATCGGTTTTAATATGGCGGGCGATCAAAAGGTTTTTCGTTTGTTAACTCATCTTAAAATGATTTGAATGTTAAGTTCTAAGCAATCGATCGAGTATCTAGAAAGTAGTCTTTTAAATTTTGACGTATATTAGGAAACTTACATTTTAAATTGCGTGAACTACGACTATCCTCTATGAATATAATGTAATATTGACTATACTGTGTGTTTTTTTAGTTGTATAAATTATTAATCCCCAAGAAGAAATATCAAATTAAAATCCGAGGAGAGTAATCATGGGAAATATTTCAACTTGAAATCAAAAAATAAATCTTAAATACTGTATTAACGATAATAATATAATGGAGGGAGCGAGGTATACTGTTCGCAGAACTACTATATTGAAATAGCTTCTTTTTAATATCAACATATTTTTTGGTGCCAACATTGATAACATATTAATATATTATTAGCGTTATTTTATGTACATTGTATTTCAAGAGTGACTCCTTGAGTCACTTGACCACCGAAGAGGGTAATATTAAATACATAAGTACAGAATGCTCTTGTTTTGTTTGTCTAATATATCCCGGGTACCACAACGATATAAGCTGACAACACTTGCGCTCCACCGCAGATGATAGTAAACAAAGCTTTTATTAATGGTCTTTAATATATCTCCATGCCCAGATAACGGCTGGAAAATAATAACATCCTTAGTAGTAACGACACGAGAGACGTGAAGATGAGAATTCAATTTCATGGTCTTTAACAACGTGGACGGGAATATTTGTTTTTAAATATAAGTTGACATTCTTACTATATATGTTAAATAGTATACTCTACCGATCTTTCTACACCATGGAGTTTTTAATTATTGATACGTTCCACCCCAAGGAGATTAACGACTTACTATAAGGGGTTATATTGAGGAGGTTACTTATAGTAAATACACCCACATTAGTGTGGAGAGAGCCTTTGGAAAACCACCCCATTTGTATCTGGTTTAGATCATAGCCTTGACCACCCCATCACCATCAACACAGCATATTGCGATACTTGTGCCTAAGACCGTGGTACTATGGGTGAGGGCCACCACCACAGTGAGTTTCTCCATCCTAAATATAGGGGAACTATATAATATATCTCCTTAAAGATCAACCTAGCTCTAAAGTTTCCTTAAAGTTCGTCCTTTTTCTTCTGTGTAGAATTCTATTAATTCTATTAATAATGGAATAAAAATATCCTTGATGATAATTTCATTTTACAGATTCTCCTCTCTACCTTTATTATCCTTGTCTTAAAGTTCTCGTTTTTTCACTAGTCATAATTTATTTGTTGTGGACATCAAGTGTGAAGTAGATTCCATTCGCCATAGGAGTGGTGGTAGGTGGAACGCTATCAAAAGTTACCAGATCTAATCTCATGTATCTATTCGCCAAATCATATTATCTGCAAAACCATGTGTTGAGCTGCTGTCAAGTTAGGCAATCATAACTTTCACAACAAATAACTATTTTTTTTAACAATTATTACAATATTAAACATAAACTTATGGAAATTACCGTCTGGATGTTTCTTTTTTTTCTGGAAGCTACGTAATGGTTCACTTAAAAATTCTTTACAAACTAAAGTTTCTAAAGGGCTGAGTTGTCTTCGTAAATCCAGACGAAACAGGTGGTTAATGAACCGAGTTCAGCAGTGTTAATGCACATCTGTTTACAAAGTAAAAGCAAAATATTTAAAATTAATATCATGTGTAGTTCTTTCTTTAAGTTATAAAACACATTTATTTATTTAATTTGGTTGCCACTTTTAAGAAGATGCAAGAGTGAATATACCACTGTTTAATATATTACTCCGTGCACTATAGTATATCTTGTTGCCACAACTGTGATTAAAAGAAGATATAGTTTTATTAATGTTTTTTTCTTCCAATTATTTACTAAAAATCCAAATATACAGTAATCCTTAGGTTAGTATTATTAAAAGAGTTTATTAATACTTTTGATTGATTATATAAAATTACTATTGAAATAATTGACTGATTATTTCCACATAGGTTAACACCATTGACTTTCAACCAATGTTTGAAATAATCTTATGATAGTTGTCAGCTACCATCCTTCTGGTCGCGAATCATCATTCTGATAGTCCCAGCTTTATTCTTTTGCCGTGGTTGAGAGGCAAGATTAAAGGACTGCGGGCTTAGAGAGCATGCATCTCACTATAAGGAACAGTTTGGTGGCAACAAATTAAAGTTAGATGTTTAAGGTTGGATGTTGTATTTACTTTTATTAAATGCATCACACCCACATCGTTAGACACGCGAACTACACGGTGGCCCTAAAGTCTGTACGCATAAACAAAGGCCAAAAAACGCTGGCCAAGAAAAAACCTACTGTTTGTTCTTGCAGATGTAGTATGGTCTAATAATTCTATATTTTTCCTTCTAATGAATTGAAATCAAATAAAATCACATATTTTTACCTAACTTTAAATATCTGTATATTTCCCTACGTATACAGAATGTATGGCCACCTGTAATAACACATTCATCTAGTAGTAATATATGACGGTGATGGGGAGGTCAAGGTTTGAATATTTACCTGGTAAATGAGACAATTTTTTTTCTGAACACTTATCCCTTTTTTTCTACATACAAGTGCTGGTGCTTATCTTCTATATTATACCTTACTCGTCCAGCGTATTTTACAAGGTGTTGAGCCTGATTTTAACAAGAAGCACCTTATCTGGAAGCTAGAAATGTTACTAGATCTAATTTCACGTATTTATAAGTGAAGTCATGTGATCTACAGGTGTCACGTTATAGAGTAGGCTTACACTTATGTAATGTTATATATATTTATGTATATATGTATATGACCAAGAGATAGGGCTTAGATTTCCAGATAGGTGTAATAAGAAGGGGTTTTCCTCAATGGTTTTCCACTCTCCCTCTACGAAAATGGGGCACACTTCCTCTAAAGTTAAACCTTTCTTATCCCTAACAAGTTAGCGTAATTATTAGTCTACAGATGCGTTCCACCCGAACGGTTAGTAGAACGGGGTGATAAATACATAATATAATGTACAGATAATAGAAATATATATAATATATTTAATCTCATAATTAAAAATTAAATGCAAACAAGAAATCTACTGTTGAGCCAATGTAAGTTGTTATCAAGCTTAGTTATCACTTGGTGAACAAAGGTTGGATCTCCCAACATGTCTACTGAGAGCAATATTCTCTCCGCATCGGTTTCCTATTTGTTTCTTCGGGTGAATTACACCTGCATCATTAGGTTAACGCGTTTCTCTTTGATAGCAAAATGCGTCTCAGGAGAACTAGATTGAAACTAGAGCTAGGTCGAATTCAAATCTTGAATGGATCCTAATTTCGTCTACGAATTCCAAATATCGAATCCAAATATTAGAAAACGTGATATTGGAAATTATTTTTTTCTCCTTCATTACTTATTGTGTTCATATTAAGTGGTAAATTAATATCTGGGGTATGTTTGTTAGGTTTGACATATAATTATGTTGATATTAACCACTAGTAAGCACCTTTTAAAAAATCAAACTAAACATTTGTTTATTTATAATCTTGAATTTGAAATTATTTAAAATCCAAGAATCTGTAATATCCTTAGAAATTCCAGAGATGCTAAGATTCAAGGGGACCATTCCAAATAAAATGGAACAGTTCATTTGAAAATAGTTTTAAAACATGTCATTAAATTAAACTATGAACCAAGTTAAGCTTGTCCAACCCGACTCATTTTATTCAATAAATTACGACTCCTACTTAAAATGTTGGTTTTTTCACGTTAATTTACAATTTTATTAGAGCTCAATATATAAGTAGTAAAGCCTAAATATTTTGAATCATTCTTTTATTTGAAATAAAAACTCTTTATTTTGAGAACTAGTTTGAAATATTTACACCATACAAAGGAAAAGGTGCCACCAGATATTTAAGATAATAATTACTATCAATAAATCAAGAGCATTTCGATTTATTATTAACCCCCTCGAAATTATTATACATATTCTACAAAAATACTAATAAAGTTTGTTGAATATATGTGTAAATTTATGTTTGTTAATGCCTTATTATATTTAAATAAAACAAAACCATTTTATAATAATAGTAAATATAAAGATAGGTTTAATTTATTTTCACTTCTTGGGTAAGAATAACTGGTATACAAAACGATGAAATCTCCCTGGTGAGGTTACCGATTTATATAGGTTCCTCTCACCCTGAAAGGTAACAATCTAACTTTAACTGATTACAATATGACTTTATTTGATAACCTACACCATGGTGGAACCAAGCAAGGTAAGCTGGATACATGTTAATGGAAATGACCAGTACATATCGACCAAGGTGTGTAAAATTCCATCGACCTAACAAGTTTAATTTTAATATTTCATATGGAATAATTAGACTCTCAATTTAGCTCAAAATTAAATTTTAACCAAATTTGGAACTTACAAGCTTCTCCCATTAGACTTAATCTTCGATCATGGCATGGTTATCTGAGTATTTAAATTAATAAGAAAGATATAAAAAATATAAAATTTATAGTAAATTCATCCGAATTTTCGTGAAGAGAGAGTAACAAAATATTTAGTTAAAACGCTCTCAGAAAACCCCGCCCAGATTCGAACCCCAAACCTCCTTTTCACAGTCAAATCAGACTAGACGTTACCAACAGCTTGCCCGCACTCACCCCAATGTGCGTCAAGTCAGACATGATGGTTTTATACTTTTTTATATTTACTTGGTTCATAATTTCACATGTTCAGTAAATGATATTACTACGAGGTCATGAGACTAAAAGGTTTTAACGCGGCATTCATATATTTGGTTGATTTGTTTACTTTCCTTAGTTACGCACAATTCATGCAAATATATAGCCCTAAACTGTTATTCTAGTATTATTGTACTTAAAAATGGGTGTGATAATTCCAAAAGAGCTTGGAATAAATAACATATTTATTTTACCACGTTATAATATAATATTAATATAATATATATAATATTTTGAAGTAATAAATATAATTAAATAATGTATTGGTTCTAAAATTTCTTCTATAATTTAAGTTTGACATTTAATTTTTACGTTAAATTAACGAATTAATAATATAGTATTATAGATACATAAATTATATATAAAACTAGGTAAAATAAAATGCATCACTTCCTTGTCAAACAGCTTGTTAAAATAATATATATTGCTTTCTCATTAAGCTAAGCTGTAAACAAATACTAAATAATAACATTTATGAAATATTTAGTAAATATATCAAGTATATATATATATATATATATAAATGGAATATATACATAGATAAATAAACCTGGTGGCCATTAAATTAGAACATATGCAAATTCCAAAATAAGTCACACCAAAAAAGAGGGACAGCAATAATAACGTGTAATATAATGTCATTTTATGTCCCTACATTATTTTTAATTATATTTTGTACTAAAAACATGTATAAGCACAACTATATGTGTATCTGTGTATTTGCCTATTTGTTCAGACATTATGGTCACTTTGTATACAATTCGGTAAGGATTTTAATATTCGATGAGGAATTGTAGGACTTTGGAAGGTTCTAGAACGTGGACAATATCTCATTCTGATTTAAAGTTCAAAGACCTGGGTAAAAAAATAGCTTTCCTCTAACTTTAAACTAAATGCCTAAAATCTTCTCTAATTTCTCTCTTGTTTAAAAAAATTACCTAAGGGTCACATTTATATATGGCTGGTCTCGAGTATATAGCTTTAAAAAAATGAATTTAAATAGCACGAGTTTTTAAAATTAATATTTGATATTTTAAATTCTAGCTAGGTTAAACTTTGTTGATTTAAATACGAATAGCAAAATTAATGTTTTAAACTAAACTTTTTTTTTCCTCAGCTGTAAACGTTATTATAATTTTACTTTTAAATGTGCATTATTAGTTAATTTTTATTTCAATAATTAAGCCTGCATTATTTAACAATAAAATCGATGTAAAATATTATATGGGGAAATTTTGTTATAAGTTTGTTCTTTAAAAAGTTGTATGGCTATTAAGGTGACATAAATAGCTACGTACATTATATAATATATACATATATATATATTAGTATATAATAAATAAAAAACTTAATTTGGTATAAAAATTGTAACTGTATTTTTCTATTCGTATCAACATACCAATTAAAATTGAATTAATTTGTTCACATTTGTATCCCAAAAGTATTTTGTTTGTTAATTTGTATACAATTTTACATTTTTTATTCAACCAAAAGTTGTATTTACCATACGTAACGGTCCATATTAATACCCTTATACGAACGGGTAGTAAGACGCGGTGCTAAATATTACTATTAAAACCCTTATAACCCCTTTTTCAATCAAATAGTTTAGGTTTTACACGTGTACTAAATTAATATATGTAAAATAATACGTTCGGTTTGATAAATCTATCCCGTGTCAAATCCAGAGACACTAAGCATGTGATCGCGGCGGTTACCACTAAGTAAACTAGCGCCGAGTTTACACAGGATCATTAGAAAATTGATAAAGTTGGTTATCACTGCTAACGAGTAAATTATGAAACCAGAACCCTCACAAGCCTTCTATTAGTCCGCATGGCTGCGCCTTTAGGTCTGAGATCCAACCGCCCGCGTCAGCCGGGGACCGCAACAAATTGAGGTGTGGGGCCTCTTTCACAAGCGGCATTTATCAGTCGGGGTGTTGGGTGACAGGGATCCCTCATGGTGAGGCGCCCACCCCAGCTAGGGAGCCTCGGGCTTCTCACGCACACAGCGGTTCGTGGAGCAAGGCTTGTTGTTTGTTTGTGATGCTCGTAGCGCGTAATGGTTAACTGACGAGTGTCGGGGAGAATTGGTTTTAAAAGCTTGGTTAGATTGAAATTGTGTAACAGTAGTAAAATAATATTAGATTTGTAGATTTAACTGCGTGTCATTGAAATAGGTTGGCGTTACATTTATATTATATTGCTATAAACCCTTATCTAGCATTAAAGTATATTAGAATCCATACTACATAATGTGTGTATACATAAACAAATAAAATGCATTTCAAAATACAGTATTTACATTATATATATATATATTAATATATATATATATATGTATGTATATATATATATATATTAATATACAGGATGCTCGGAAACATAACGGTCCAAACAGCGCATATGGTTTGTTTGAACCAAAAGTAATATCAAACCCCTGTACACTTACATCTGGAAAATTATGCTAATACCATTAAATTGTGTTCAAAGTTTCGCCATTCAGCTACGGTAAATCAGAGCTGTGCAAGCATGCGTGTATAGGTTACATAGGAGTTAGGCGCGTTGCACTCCACATGTAATAATGGCAAGTACTTTCTGTGATGCAGGACCGTTGATGATGACCCTCAGTTCATAACGTATTCCCATTTCTAGATGGACTGGTGTATTGTTTACTATGAATTGTAAATTTTCTGCTGCTGTGCTTCAAGATGTCGAGGTGTGCAGTTAACTAACAGTTGACTATTTAGATATGTAGGCCAAATGCATCTATTGATATAAACTTAGTTTCGTCCTATTATAATGAAAATATAGGTAATAAGTAGAATGTTATAGTTGGGTTTTGGCACCTAGAAATACAGTTTTTTTAAACAAAATTTTTGTTGTCAACAATGATAGCATTTTACTTACGTATTCCATGGCATTAGGAAATTGAAAGTTCATTGTCTCGCTTAGAAAAGTACGCCATCTATCCCTATCTTGAGCTCGTTCTACCCAGTCCACCTCAGTACACACACACACTCTCTCTCTCTTTCAGATCAATTCTAATGTTATCCTCCCATCTGCTTCTAATTTTTCCCAATGAGTTTACCATTCAATACCCCGAACAAGGTGTTATATTCTTCCATTCGCACTGCATGACCTGCCCCATCCTACTTTACCAGACTTTATTATCACAGCACAATGTTTTGTGATGAGTACAGGGTATGTAACTTCATTGTTATGCAACCTCCTACACTCATCAGTATCTTCATCCCTCTTAGGAATAAATATCTTCCAAGGCACCTTGTTTTCGAATACTCTTAATGTTTTCTACTATATAATTAAGGGTATAGATACTGGTACTTTCTATCAAACATGACAGCTGTAAGTAATAATACTTGATCTATGAATTTGTGAAAATAAATTTGGTAATTTTTCAAACTGTCAATTTAAATTGTACTGTAGATACAATGCTTTAGAATATGATGTCCAACCAGCATACAATGTGCCATTTACGACCTACCGAGCTAGTTCTGTGTGTCTGCTCAAAATGAAATACATCAAATTTCATAAATAAACAACAAATTGGGCTCTAACAGATGTAAATAAACGTTAATTTTCTTTTATATTTTCTATATGTTTTATTTAAGATGTATTCCTTGTATAGTGTAACTTGTATTAGGCATTTTTTTTAAACCTATTAATAAATTAATATTTTACTATATTTAGGTATACGCTCCCGTATACTTCACAGGCCCCCATACAACTCCTCCATAAATTAGGTACCCCTCAGTCAGGGAAAGGTTGGACATACCTACCTTAGAACTATGGGACTAATCAAATTTGTTGTGTTTTAACATTTAAATTGGCAAAAATTAGCTAAATATATCATTACTTGCAAACTAGAGGCTATGCTTGTCTCTGAAAGTAACAAGTTAAGATTTTACCCTAATTCCGTTCCCTACTTTCTCTAACTATTTTAAAAGTGTTCATGACAGGAAGTTAAGAAATTGGGGGGAGGAGTTTACAAATCTTCAAAATTAATACAAACAACTTTTCTGTGTGATGGAAAACTGACATTATAAAGGAAGATATGTCCCCCACAGCCCTACTACCATGAAGATAACTTTTATTATTTATGATAGTATAGGAAATATTGAGCCCCTTATTTCATTAAAATTGAACTGAATTTTTACGTTTTATTTGTAAATTCATGAGTCCATAGCAAATTTCATTTACTAGGATTTATGGAAGTGGGATAAAGAGCCCTGGAACGACATACATACACCACATTATTTATATATTACGTAAATTATATTTGACCTACTGCTGTTAAACTTAGATGTATGCTGTTGTATTATATTTCAAGAGCTCCAAGGACTATTTTTTAAAAAAGCGCTGTGAAAAATATCATGATATTATTATAGGTACCACAGTTATATTTGTCATGTAAGAATATGTAACATAAGCATAGTTCCACAAAGTGCCGTGAGATAGTTTATGATACTAGAAGATCTACAATTGTGTTAGGCGGGTTGGTATATGTTTACGGTTTTCAGGCCGTTTCAACAATAATTTACAAAGCGCCGTGATATATTTTCCGATACTAGACGTTATACAAGTGTAAGTGTAAGTATGTGTTACATTTTTGGGGTAATTTCAACCATGTAATCATTACCAAAGTCCCTTGAGCTACTCCACCAAACAGATGTTGATGGTGATTTTAGGTGGGAAAGTATTTGTTTTATATTTCAAGCACGTGTAAGAATAATTTTCCAAAATGATGTAATTTATTCTTAACAATGAGAGTTCTACAGTATTGCCAAGCTAATAAGTACAACTCAAATATTTTAAGCTACGTTTTCCTAGCGACGCAATACATGCGCGTTGCAGTACGCAATGCGTTGAGGGGAGCGTATCACGCCGCGCAATTGTGTTGTCCTAGATAGATGTACAGCGCTCCATCGTATTTAGTTGTCTCTCAGGTGTACGTGGAGCTGTATAATATTAAGCATTTTTTTTCTACTGAGTGTACTACCTAAGAGGAGAAGGGTGTTAGCGTTAATGCTAAAGAAATAAAAACAGGATTTGGAGGATGATGTAGACATTTTAGCCGCCCAAGCCTTGAAGACTCGAAAAGATTGTAGTAAAATGTATATGAGCAGGGAGAGTGAGGGAGTTTTTAAGATACTTATCTACAAGCATCGTTTGAATGATGAGAAGAAGTTTAAGGCGTATTTTAGATTCCCACAGGAACAATTTTCGTTTCTAGTGAGTCTAGTTGTAGAATATTTGAAGATGGATCCAACCAATTGAGTGCAGAATCCACTATCGCCAGATATAAAACTTGCTCTTACTTTAAGGTACGTATTGGCAGTTTTAATAAAATAGCCTAGCCTAAATTAACTTTAATAATAATGATGTTGATGATCGAATCGAAACTGTACTGTAATTCTAAAACATAATAACAAAATAGTGGGAAGCAATGAAAACCATGCTTTTACCAGAAGAACACTTTATTATCATTTCAAAGATTTATAAAAAAATATCAAAATTTGTGAAAATACAAAATTGTTACTAAGCATTTAAAGATTCAACAGAATACCCTGTAGGACTATGTTGTTAATAAAATTCCATTGTAATTAATACTGATTCATCTAGAGATTATTCATGTAATATCGGGCCAGGTGTATGAACTTGTTGGCGTGAAGTGGTAAAGTACTGAAGGATTCACTTCACGAAACAGCATATGATGTGCTAGGCAGATTGGCATGGTTAAAAATTGACAAGGTCTGCACAGGAGGTAGCTGACGACGAATTTCCAAGTCACTAACAATCACTAAAAACACTAAAATATAGCGGATTTTAAGTGAATTTCCACAGACACCTTGTGTAATAGATGTGAGCTAGTTAATTTTGTTTCAGAATGCATTCTTCTATCAGACATGGCTGATGGAGTAGGAGAGTTTAGGAACAATAAGGGTGGAGCTAGGGAGTTAGTAGGTTTTGAAGCAGTGGGGGTTGTGAATTTGGGTAGTTTTGCTACAGCATACATCTTTTATGGGCATTTTCAATAAGGATTAAGTGAGTTTTGGAACACAAAAAATATATTTTCATGTAGAAGAGGAAATTTATAACTAGATGGCATTAATAACTTAATTTTTTTTAAATCCGAGTTGGTGAGTTTTGGAATTGGTTGACTCAATTATACTGTAACCTCATTAAGTGTGAAACAAGGTTTTGAACCATTAACACATCAGAGTAAATAATTACATTTAAATATTAATAGAAACTATCCCTAAAATAAAGCTAGATGTATCCAAGTCAAGGATTTTTTGTAATTATTAGCTAATAATTCTATTGCCAGGTAATTTGAAACCTTGGAAGTGCGTGGAATTTTGCTATTGGTATATGGCTTCTTCATAAAATTTATCTCCCCATATTGATTATAAATGGTTTTATAATTCATCTCTAGCCGATTAATAATATTTTAATAGCATTTATCATTATTGATAGTTATATGTTTTAGGAATAGTTAAGGCTAAGATAATATAACCCAAAATTGAGGTTTAAAAGCGTAATAATCTTATTATTTTGGTTGAAACCTTCTCTGAGAAAACGGAGTTGATAACGAACATCAAGTCGGTGCCCGGAGAGCTAGATATGGAACAGGCAAAATCCAAGCTGGCAGAAGGCGAGTGGATAGAGCCTAACATCTCTGGGAAGAAAGCCTTCACATCAAGGACCACCAAGATGGAAATGGTATACCAGCTAACTAAAGGCGTTTACCATAAACGATCAGTGTGTCTCAACACCAAGCTCATACACTACTGCACAGTCATTCGACCGAAGGACCTGTACGTAGCAGAATGCCTCGCGATGAATAGGAAGGGTCTGACCAAGAAACTAAAAGCCAAAGAAAGATTCTAAGGAAAATGTTGGGCCCAGTCAAAGAAAACGGTGAATACAAAGATGGCACAACCACGAACTATGCACACATGTGGAAAATATAAAGGGTATGATTCAGAAAAGTAGTATTGCCTTCTATGGTCACATGATCTGAAAGAGCACAGAGAGATTGATAAACCAGATCCTTTCCTAATTTATAAGCAAGAAAACCAAGGTTGCTTGGTTCAGTGAGTTGGAAAAGGACCTGCAAGAAGTGTGGATCACAGGTGAAGACATCCAGGAACGTAACCCTCTTAGGAAGAAACTTGTAGCATACCAGGTTTTCCAGGAAAATCCCAAGCTGAAACGCTGAAAACAGGCAAGACGTGGGCTGAAGAAAGAAAGGAAGCGCACCAAAAACGAATACTGGGTAAAAGTTAAAGCCCAAGGAAGAAAACAGTTGAAAAAACGGGGTCCGTAGCTGGCCGAAACGAGAAGAAGAGTAAGAAGAAATAAATAAATAATATAAGACATAAAAAAGGGTTATCTGAGCTCAGTTGAATAAAATAACATTTTTTTAAGTAGGTTTTAATCAAATTTTGTAGACGTGCACTTTTTTTAAACATAGTTCAAGTGAATCATTCATTTAAAATTAATAAATCAGGTGATTTTGTTTTTTAATGTGCTTGGATGAGGGTTATTAAATTATTCTTTCATGACTTAACTACTACTTTTATTTTCACCTTTATGACTATTATTATATTATGATAAAATAATTCGAAATTCTCTATTCATCTAAGAATTTGGTAGGATTTCTTCAGACCTACGGCCTAAATGTTATCCTATCCACTTGGTCCTGTTTACGTCATACTTTTATCTCCGCACCCACCAGATTTCCCAGTCACCGTATCGAACTATGATCATGTGTAAGTAAGCATTCACCACGCATGGGTGAGCAACCCTCCCCCTCGTCCTCTATGCTGTTACAATCTCCTCCTCCTTGAAGCTTGCTAGCTTGAGGGTTCGGCCCCAACCCACCCTGTGTATCACATGGTGCTTTATCGCACAATAATCCGAGTGGAAGAGCAACTTTGAGGATACCAAACCGACACGTATGTGGTGCCTTGGAGAGGAACAGGAATATTTAGAGATACAGAGAATAGCGAAGGAGGCAATTCAGTGACAGATTGGAAATAAAAGATACAAACTAATAAAGGTTGAATTTAACTAGAAAATATAAAAAATAAAAGTCTAAATTTACAGGAAAGTGTAAAAAAAAAGATTAGGCAAGAAATAATATGGGAGGTTTATATTTATGTGATGAGATACATAGAGAGATATTAGGAATAGAGGCACCGAGGGAGGAATTTGTGGGAACAGACACAGATAGAAAAAGAAAGTAATGGTATTACGAGGAGAGACACACGGTAGGTAATATTTACTAAGGGAGAGATAAGAATAAATCAAAGGGTGAGGCACATGAATAGAGGAAGCTTTAGGATGATAAACAGGAAAAGGAGTTTTAGGTTATTATAGTAGAAGACTGTATTCTTTGGTTTGACACCTTTGAATCTCTTCATTCGAGTTATTAAGTTCTCAATGCGCTTAATTTGAAATTTCGAGACCAGTAGTTTTCGTCTAATCATGTTGTAACTTTTCTTAAAAATATACGAACTAAAATAAATTGTACAACACAATAGTATACACTTTATCGTTTGCGACATCATTAAAAATATTCATTTAACAGCAAACTGCCCCTTAAAAATTTTTCTCAGAAAAACCAACATTATTTTGAGGATCAAATTAAACTCTCTTCAGATATAGTCATTATTATTATAGCCTATACTAAACAAAATTGTTATGGCCATTTAAAAAAAAAAGTTGAAAAAATCAGTCCTCATTAAATTAACCTTAATTTTAGGGCTAGAATAAAAATAAGGATTTAGCCTTGACGTATGATCACATAGCCTAAAAATCATGTTTAGGTTAAATTCGTATGGGTTTAATCTATAGCCCTATGTCCAACCAGATAAAAGACAGACAAACGAAGTTAAAAGATTCAATTTTTTAATTTTGGAAGCATATAAAACGTCCAAAACTATAATAATCTCTAGGTAGAGATTTTCACGATTACATTAATTCCTTTTAATGAGAAAGCAAAACAAAATAAACTTAAAAAAAATGTCCTTTGAGCTATTTGCTTGGAATAAGTTTGTGAGCGTTAAGAAGATTTTAAAAAGCAGCATCAAGTTTCTCCTTCCAAAACATTATTTTTTAAGTGTATTTTTCCAGCCGGCTTAAACCACTCTGTCCGGGACTGCCCCAGATGTGCTGGAGATAGAAACACCTTCCCCTACCCCCGAATTGATAGAAGTTGGGGTACCAAGGGACCGTCGAAGGACGGAGGCTAAAATTGCCGTGGTAAATAACTCCCCCATATAGAAACAAATAAGTGGCTCCAGCGGAAATGTTAGGTGAACGGTTAACACGCCTGACTCTAGACCTAGAGGGAGTAAATCTGTGGCTAAGACCGATACATTAGGCGAGAGGTTAACACGCCTGACTCTAGACCTAGAGGGGGGAAATCTGTGGCTAAGACCGATAAGTTAGGTGAGAGGTTAACACGCCTGACTCTAGACCTAGAGGGGGGAAATCTGTGGCTAAGACCGATACATTAGGTGAGAGGTTAACACGCCTGACTCTAGACCTAGAGGGGGGAAATCTGTGGCTAAGACCGATACGTTAGATGAGAGGTTAACATGCCTGACTCTAGAGAGCTAGAGACCTAGACCTAAAGAGGGGAAAAGCTGTAACTAAGACCGATATGTTAGGTGAGAGGTTAACACGACTGACTCTAGACCTAGAGGGGGGAAATCTTTGGCTAAGACCGCTACATTAGATGAGAGGTTAACACGCCTGACTCTAGACCTAGAGGGGGGAGATCTGTGGCTAAGACCGATACGTTAGATGAGAGGTTAACATGCCTGACTCTAGAGAGCTAGAGACCTAGACCTACTAGACTTAGACCTACGTTCACGTAATCACACATCAAGTCATATGATCTACAGCTGTAAAGTTTGATAGATATTATCAATACCTATACAATTACTGTAATAAAATAATAGAGTATTATCAATAATGATGGTGACCTGGTGGTCTAGGGGTAAGGTGTTAGACTTCTGTGCTGGCAGCCGGGGTTCAATCCTCGGTCCCGGCACAGAGTTATCTGATTACCAATCCCTTCCTTCACCTCTGACAAGACGTGTATTAATCACAACTTGTGAATGTGGGGAATACCAGGCCTCCACCGTGGTTCGGATCCCACGTTAAACTGTAGGTCCTCCATTTCATCTCACAATCACCCTACCATTACACATTAGCATAAGTGCGTATAACCCGAACGGGTAGTAAGACGCGGTGTTAATAATAATAATAATAATAATAATAATAATAATAAATGGCCCGACATAATAATGCATACTTTCTCACTATAGCTTGGAACAAAATTTTCCAAAATATATTTTCAGTCATCTATCTTTAAATTTATTTTTCTCCAAAAAAAAATGTATACAGCTTTATTTATTATGTAAATAGGCACTCTAGATACCCATTTTGTACGAAATTGTTAAAACTATTTTAGAACAATATTAAAATTTCAAAACTCACTCATCAGTGAACTAGCCTTAATTTTAGAGCTATGAAAGAATTTTTTTTTTAAATTCATAAAAAATTTTTGCGGTCCACATTGGTATAATTTTAATTCATTATTACTAGTAGTATTCCTATAGGCCATATATTATTTAAAGCACGCTATATTTGCAAATCACATGATTTTAAGTATAAATATGAGAAAATCATTTAATAACATTAATAGCTGACAAAACAAAGTGCCTTCTTATCTAAATTGGACTGTAGCGTTAAAATTATGTTTACACCTATAAATATGATCATATAACATCTAAATATCATGTTCAAACGAAGTAGCTCTAATACAAACACAGAGGATTGCGAGGAGAAAAAAATCTGAGTTTGGGGACACAAAATCTCAAGGTTGAAAATGTTTATGATCACAATTATTTCTATACTTAGGAAAGCAATTGGCATCTAGACAAATATAAGAAATTTTGAAATTCAGTTTGTATCAACGTCATCCATACATATATATTTTAATATGTCCAGCCAAGTGAACGCCAATAAATCAAATTTCAATTTAGTATTTTATTATTACCTGCTATATTGAACTTAATTGACCCATTTAATTATAAAGTTATTTAAATATGGTTTAGTTGAAGCTATATTGTTTCATGACATGCGTGCCTGCTACTAGCTACATTTTTTTTTTACTTAACTCTTAATTAATTGCTTTGATAATTATTGATAGTTATTAATTTTTTAAATGTTCAACATTTATGTATAATGAACATAAAACCACTCGCTCACCAACCTATAAGTTCTTGTTCACATGGATATAAACGCCGTTTTATTATTGCAATGGTTTTGTCATCATCGTTCATTTTTATCAAACCATTTTGTTAAATGGACCAATTTACACGGACGGATCACATGTGACATTTCTGTCTCTGCGACGTATTTTAATTGTCACAGATTTTTATAGAAACAGTGTCGCTGAACAGCAATAGTGTTATTGAACAGTAAAAGAGCCAACATCTTAGCTCACTCAATAGTGTGTGTCTATTGATCTGAGGGTCCCGGGTTATATTCCTGAATGGCTAAAAAATTTATCATGGGTTAAATGGGGATTTCCTCTTTCACGGTGATAAATTAAAGGCTGGGGGCTGGGTGTTGTGTTTGTTATAGATTTAAGTTAGTTTATAAGTCGTGTGCTGGATGATCAGTTGGTCCAGAAAAGGCATGTTAAATACCTTTAAATAAACCTTTAAGAGTGTCGCTAAATAGTAAAAGTGTCGCTGGACAGTAACTGAACAGTAAAAGTGTCGTTGAATAGTAAAAGTGCCATTGAGCAGTTAAGTTGACACTGAACAGTAAATGTGTCACTGAGCAGTAAAAGGGTCGTTGAGTGGTAAAAGTTTATTTCGTTTTTATAAAAACCCTAGCAGTGAGTCTGAGGCACGCCACACTTGCGTTTACTGATCGAAACGACACTCAGCTTTCACTCTTGTGTTTGAGTGCTCCCGAAGTAGATGTTGAACTTTTGATAAGGAGGATATGGAAGAGGCCAAAGCTTTTAGATGTATCTAGTAGGCAAAACAAAAACAAAATTGAAGGGGTAGATGCTTTTAATTACATTTTTAAGAAAGTATTCTTAAACTTTGAGAATATGAAAATAATAAAAATTTAATGGTACGATCCAATCGTACTGTACATACTTACTGTGTCATTTATAGTTTGAAGATAATAATTTTTTAAATTCTGTTACAAACTAGCCTTAATTTCCATTTTCTTTTCTTTAGAAAAAATGAACAAACACTTTCAAACAGTTTGTATATAAAAATAACTTTTTATTGGCTAAAGTAAATAAAAAAATCTTGTTACATTAGATACGTTTGATTTAATATTTACATAATATAATATCAAACATTCTTGAATATTACTCACAATAATCTTGAAATTTGACGATAATTTATTAATTTAAAAAGTTTCTGGTCAAATGCTAATACATGTACTATATTAATGACAAATATTCAAGAACCCCAAAATATATCTACTGAAAGAAGCAATGTTTTATTTCTTTTGGCCAAAAAGGTTTTTTATAATAAAAACCTGCAAACATACAACCTTAACTCACGTTTACGTCCACGTTTTTTACCCCCTACCCCTGTTAAAAGGATTGGGCGAGTTGGGGATGTCCAATTCCCACCCCCCCTTCTCCCCCTTGTAAAAGAGCTATAAAAAGAAAACAAACTATATCGACGCTGTTTCATGTAATCAATTTTAACTAAATGTAAAGAAAGCGAATTGTCTGATATTTTAATTCACTAGAATTTTAATCAATCACGTATAAAAATTTAACATTCAAAAAAATTAGCCTAAACTATTCTGCCAATCACCACATCTTAGGAATTAATTAATTTAATGAGTTGATCCCTCATTAAGACAATTACAATCTTATTAATTTTTGATTGTATTTTTTTATAAGGATTCATTGACTATTACGTTTACTATTTTTGCTAAAATTGTATTATAAATTAAAAATAATCATTAATTTATGATTAGGTAGTTGTTACTATGGATAAAAAATTATAGAATAGCTGGAGTATATCTGAAAATTGAATTATTCTATATTACTAAGCCACTTACTTCCTCTATTAGAAACGCGAAAATGCATTGCCGCACTTACAAACGTGTGCCACCGATCCCTATCCTGAGCTAGTTCTATCCAGTCCACCTCATCTAACCCTATCTCTATCTTGAGCTAGTTCTATCCAGTCCACCATATTATACCCTATCCCCATCTAAGCTAGTTATATCCAGTCCCCCTCATCACACCCTATTTCTATCTTGAGCTAGTTCTATCCAGTCCACCATATTATACCCTATCCCCATCTAAGCTAGTTATATCCAGTCCCCCTCATCACACCCTATCTCTATATTGTTCTAGTTCTATCCAATCCACCATATTATACCCTATCCCCATCTTGAGCTAGTTCTATCCAGTTCACCTCATTACACCTCATCTCTTTCAGGTAGAATCTAATTTTATCCTCCCATATGCATCTAGGTCATCCCAATGGTCTCTTCCCATAGAGTTTACCAGTCAATACCGTGAACAAGGTTCTAGATTCTTCCATTAGCTCTGCATGTCCTGCCCACCCTGATCTACGAGACTTAATTATCCTATCAATGAGTACATGGCATGTAGCTCATCATTATGTAACCTCCTCCATTTCAAAGTATATTAATGCCTTTTTACCAAAAATCTTCCTAAATATTCTAAATAGTTCATATGTGATCAACTTGATCAAAACCATATTAAAATGTGTTTCTAGACAATAAACATGCCTTTCTTTAGTAAAAACCTATTCCATATTCCAAATATACCAAATTGTTTTGGTCCAAACTTTTTCTTTTATTTTATTTTTTTTAACAAGTAAAGACCAGCAACGACTTTTAGACTAAATATTTTTGCTAGGCTACGTCTTGAACTAATATAGCCCTCTAATTAGAAAAGTGCATGTTTAGAGCCCTTCTCACTGGAAATGAGATAAAACAATACGCTCGAACTATAATAACTATCTAAGTGAGGTTTTACATATCATTCATTTGACAACAGTGGTATTAGGACCAGTTAAAGAGATTTATCATTTTAAAATTATATATAAATACAATAGTTAATATATTAGTATTCTTACAAGAATTATTTTAAAAGGTTTCCCTCGCATTCCATATTTAAAAAAAAAAAAAGCGAAATAATTTGTTCTAGCTGATCTACCTACATAAGCTAGGTTATATTTTGTGGGTTGAGAAGGCTTTTTAAACCCCAAATTTAATTTTAAATTAAACCAAAAGTTAAATAATTTATCTCTCATTTTATATTATTTAAATTGAAAAATTACACATGGGCACGGGAATCGAACGAGGGACATTTGGCTTAGTACCTAAAATCTCTAACTACTGAGCTATCCAGGAGTCGTTTCGTGCCCAGGGTAATTCCTCACTCATATGTTAAGACAGAGTATGTGATGGACATGTGGAAATCGTCAGATATATATGATGAATCATTTAAGATCATGAGATATCAGAAAACTCGGCCACTTTCAACGTGAGAGGGCGTTATGCTGCCGATACTACAATGACAGCTCTACAAATGCATCTAATGTCAACTTGGTTAAACATTATTACATTATTAATATTCCACCCTTTTTTTAGCCGACCGAGTAAGCTTGGAAAATATATTTTTGTGTATATTTTTTGCATACTTGTGATTCCCTCTGTTTATAAGTTTGGCGTTGAAATTGATAGCTCATATTTAGCTAAGCGACCCTTCATTACGAAATCAATAGTGTTTAGTTAGTGTAAAAATCCCATTCAATGACTCAACTAAAAAGAGAGTATAAAGCTTACCACTAGTATCATATAGGTATTGAATACTGTAATATCATTTCTTACAAAGAGACGAATTTCCCACGAGACACGTATTGAGTTGGATTCAAAATGAACAAAGTGAGGATGGGGAAGGCTTTCGAAATACATATTGAGGAAAGTTGGACATAAAAGAACCTGAAAGTTTATATGGAGCCACTACAAAATTGATAATTAATTTGAAAATGTAGCTTTGTATTGTATGCATTGATTGGTTCAGGGTAACTCTTTTGGTTGGTAAGACATTTGTCCAAAGTAGATTGATTAAACTGGGGTCTTACATAAGACGGTTTTGCATTAGTTGCTAAAGAGGACCGACATCTTTGAGTATGCTATTTATTTTATTTAGCACCACGACTTACTACCCGTTCGGACTATACGCTTAAATACTATTACGCTAATGGATTAGGAATTGGGAAGGTTGAATATAAAGGAAGTGAATCCGCATTTGCGTGGAGTGATAGTGGAAAACCATTTAGGAAAAGCCACCCCACTTCACCCGAGTGAGATTCGAACCACGATCTCCCCGTCCTCGTCAGTCTGGCTCAACACGAAACTAGCGCGTTAGCTAACTATGCGACCAAGGTGGGCTGCTATTTATTACGGTCAACAAAATATTATATGGATATTTTCTATGGCTAGAATGTTGTTAGAGTAGCTTGTAATTTATATTTTTCGGTATGAAGAAGGTTGAATTTATAGGAAGTGTGCCCACATTTTTGTGGAGGGAGTACGGAAAACAATTTGGGGAAAACCACACTCGGCTCACCCAACTGGGATTCGAACCCCTTTCTCCTCGTCACCTAAAATCCAAACCAACACAACAGTGACGAATTAGACGACGTGACCACCGAGGCAGGTCGTACGTGTACTAAACGTCAAGCTCATATAGTCTTATATTCTGGTGAGGAATAGATCTGGGTTTTAATACCAGTTGGGTGTACCGAGTGTGTTTTTTCTTAAATAGTTTTTCACTCATCCTCAAAAAAAAAAGTTAACATTTTTATTAAATTATTTCTCATCCCTAATTCATAAAATACTTATTATTCAGTAAGACGCGATGCCAACAAATCAATTAGACGAGCATAACGGTACTTTTGATTTATTTGAGATGTTTAACGTGCCCTTTCCGAATCGACTGAGCATATAAGCACACGAGACTTTCTGTGAGCGAGCGTGAAAGTGTCTACCAATTTTGGTGAGAAAGGTATTTTCTCATACTGTCCAGTGTTATTTCACATGCCACAGTTGATATGGGGCTGCCGGCTTTACTTCCCTTCGAAGGAAGTAGTGCTATGAATTTTTACAGCTCAAGGAAAAACGGTTGACTCTTGCTGGGTTTGAACCCGCGAACATCGGGTACTGAGGCGAGCACCTTACCCCAAAACCACCGAGATCTTCTGCAAAACTATTAACCCGGGCAACTTAATCGGTAAAGCGAGTAGCCATGAATTCAAAATAAACCTGTAAAAATCTCTTATGTAGGTGTATTGTTACCAAATGCCCTTATTTACAGTTAATAACAAAGCTTAATGTATGTAAAAATATTATTAAAATAGGCGGATATATTGTACTGTATATGTTGCCTTGAAGCAGTCAAAAAGGTGTTTTGTTAATAATTTACAGCATAGATTACATTTAATTATTGTTTTTAAAGTTATCGACTGAAAATAAAATAGTGTGATCATAACAAAAGAATCATTTTTATCTAAAGGACAATTCGCCAGCATTAATTTAATGTTTGAAGAGAAGATTTCCTAAAACAGGGCTCCGTTATTTCCACTTTAATGGCGCGCCGTGATTACAGTGTCAAAAGTATTTGAAAAGTAATGGGTGATTAACGCAGCATTCATTAACATGTTTAGAATAGCTTTACTGGTTTTTTTTTCCTTACGAAGTATAATGCAATATATTTTTTCAAACTAACAAAACTCTGCCTGTTATAGGGTCTAATCTATATTTTTTATTTTTAAGTTTTCCATTAAACTGTTAAGTGTTATCTTTTTAAATTTTTATTTATGTTAACATTTATATCTAATTTACTAAATTACTTTCATGTAACTAGCCTCGTCGGGAACGGAGATTTAGATGTCAATCTCATCTGATTGAGTTTGCCAATGATGGGTAGATCCGTGTTCAAATCCCGGATGAGACTACTAAGTTGTATTTTTCCTGAATAGTTTCCCCTCATTCTCCTTATTCAAAAAACAGATACAAGTTCCTTTAGAGTTCCATGTTCTTCGTCCCTATATGATTAGTTTTAGGTTGTCTAACGTTAATTCAAGTGACCTGAAAACTTATCTTTTGAGATACTTGCAATTTTGACTTTGTGTAAAATATAAATAGCGACCCTTTTACAATGTTGGATAATATATAATCTAGTTTTTATATGCCTTAAAATAAACTATAAGACAGAACGTTGGTTATCCGAAAAGTCAATCATCCGAACGTAAATCTTGAGGGCAGACAAACTGAAATATACTTCAATATTATGTATTTAATTATAGACACAGTTATTGATTCTTAGTATATAATATAAATTGTCGATTGTGGTCAATCCAGTAATTTTTTACTATGAAGTTTAATATTTATAAAATTATTGACCTTACGTGGCTTTTATACGGGCTATACAATAAATGTTTGATTAACAGAACAATTTGACTACCTGAACAACCCTTGATCCCAATTATTAAGTTAATCCAGTGGCTCCCAACTAGTTCTAGACTAGCACCAAATTCTGAAAATTGGATGGTGGCTACCACTTCTTACCTCATCCTTCCCCTCGCCCTCGCCATCAGTGCTGTTATTTTTCGATGTTTTCAACACGTACGAGCTACTGCTACAGAAGGAGGCTCTACAGACTAGGGCAACACGAGGTGGTCCATCTCTATAAGACGTGTGCTGTTGTTTCTAGATGTTCGAGACTTGTACGAGCTACTGCTACAGAAGGAGGCTCTAGAGAACAGACTAGGGCAACACGAGGTGGTCAGGAAGTCCAATAGGTCTCCATCCCTCAGGTTGAGATTCGGAAGGAGGGCAGATCCTTCTATAGCGGTACGTATTCCTCTCAGATTGATAAAACTGGCCGTATTCTTGAGGTTTAAGAAATGTCGGGGGAAGGGGGGAAGTTATTTTTTAGTGTAAACTATGTTATTATTTTTAGCACTATGTCCTACCACCCATTCGGGTCATACTCATTTGTACTAATTCCTCTAATATCCGTTTCGGTGGCTGCTCGATCAGACGCGCCACTCTCGCAGTAGACTAGACTGCCGATGACGGGGAGACTCAGTGGTATCTACTGAGGGTGGTTTTCCCTAAACGTTTTTCCATTATTCCTCCAAGCAAATGTGGGTACACTTTCACTAAATATAACTTCCCTAATCTCTAAAACCTTTATCGTAATTATTACATAAGCGTATAGCCCGAACGGGTAGTATATTTAATGTTTTGAGGATGGGAAAGGTTAAATTTAGAGGAAGTGTAACTGCATTTTTGTGGAGGGATACTGACAAACTATTTGGGGGAAATCGCCCTCACTAAACCCCGATCTCCCCCTTATCGGCAGTCTAGTCTAGTCTAGCCTAGTCTATTGCGATAGTGACGCTTTAGACCATGTGGCCACTGAAGCAGGTTGGGGTAAAGTTTCTAATGATTATAATAACAACGTGATAATCAGGGAAGTGTTCAGTCCTGTCTTTTCTCGTTCCTCGGTGGTGGAGAGGTTGGGTTTCTACTCCCAGCTGAGTCTACAGAAGTGTCCCACTCTTTCTCCCCGCTTAATTGGGGGTACACTTCATCTAGATTATGCCTTATTCAAACCTACCTGTGAATATGAGAACATCCCGAACAGTTAGTGCAAAGCAGAGAAAAAAGGAGAGGGGATGTTTAAGACTCTTAACTCAGGAGATCGTGGTTTGATCCCCATAGGATTTACTTAAAATTTACCACTCTCTACCTCCCCATATTGTAATAATTATCTTCTTAAGGGCGTGGCATACTTTAAAGAAACTTTCCTCACATGTCGGTATTTATTACGGTAATGGCAATTCCGAACCATCAAAATCACTCAAATAATCCACCATTATATTAAATTGTTATGCTGTGATTCAATTTTTTTAAATAAAAAAGTTGTTTCTAACAACCTACTTTTGATCTAAAAACTGTGACATTTCTCGTTAAATTTTTAAAATAAGCTTAACCCACTTCGGTGCTCGAATCATATAAGACGTCCCTCTCGAAATATAGGACTGTCGATGACAGGGATCTCGGGGTTTGAATACCAGTCGTGTATACTAAGGGTGATTTTCCTCCATACAAGAAAATGTGGGTAAACTTACTCAAAATTCAACTTTCCTTGTCCCAATAAAAATAAAATATTTAGTACGTATGCGTATAATCCGAAAGGATAGTAAGATGTGGTGCTAAAAAAAAGTTATTTTTATCTTTTTATAGATTTTTTGGTAATACTATACACTTATAATTTAATATTTTTAATCTTATAGGGCACTGAATATATTTTGAAGGAAAAAATCATTTTAAAACGTGGACTTTCTGGACGTATGTGACCCATGTTACAGCTCCACTTGGCCACCACTTTGTCCCCAGCCCTCTCTATTCACTTTTGTTAGACGGTTTAAGTCTCTTATAAAGATTCCTTCCACTGGAGTATATTTTAAATTACTATTTTGAGGACCAAGGTTATAAATTACTTAATTTAAGGAGTAAAGATTAGAGAGTGATTTAGAGAAAACTAAGACACATTAGCATCGAGAGGGGACTGAATGCAGTCTATCGCGTGCCTGATGCTTTAGACGGCGTAGCCATAATCTCCCACTAGAGCAGTGTTTCTCAAATATTGGTACGTGTATTGCTGGTAGCACATGAAAGGTTTCAGAAGGTACGCGACGTCCACCTGAGTTTTATTAATCACAAAATATGTTGATATTAGTCAGTCTGATGTACAAATTAACTAAGATTTTGACGTGACGTCATGGAATTTTATAACCCTTTACTTACATCTTTCACGACTGTTTTTAACTTACTACTAGATATTTATTAAATTCTGGATTAACCGTTTATAGTTTGCAAGATAGTAGATACTTTTCTTTTTTTATGAAACGCTGGAAGGGATGCGTTTGCTAGGTCATGGCCCCGAAAGAGCTATGTCATTGGGGAAATTTTGGAAATCACTAAACTAAAGACTGAATGTAACATCCTTATTTGTAACATACAATGAATCACTTATTTTTCTTCTTCTCCCACTTTTTTCTGTTACTCACGAATTATGGTCACAAATATTCTGTGAGGTTTCCCTGACTGAATACAGCTCATTTGTTTAAAAATAGAGGTGGGAGGGAACTTTATAAATTGTTAAAAGTTAGCCAGAACTTTGTTTCGTATTCATTTTGTAAGCTGTCTCATTTTGTATTCACAAACATGGTTTGTACAGCTTTGGTATTAGAGACAATACGGCGGTTTCCTTCACTAAGTCGATATTATATTTAATGGTCAACTTTACGAAATCAGTATTCATACTTCGTGTGTTTTCACAGTTTGGGTCTTTTAAACAAAAAAATTAAAGTTAAACAACTTTGAAGTTGTAATATTTTACATTAATAAAATGTAAACAGTACCAAATAATGCCAATGATAACATTCACAATTGAAATAACTGTATTAAAAGAAATATGTTGAATGAGTTAATAAAACTTTAATACATTTATAAACCTGTCATAATATTGAACAAATCATTCATATTGTTTGAAATGTTGTATAGTAATATTATATAGATACATTCAGATGGTAAAAATATGTATAGATATTGATACTTGCTAATGGTAAAATGATATATATATATATATATTTTCAGGTATTAAAAAGATGTATAGATAGTGATACTTCCAAATAGTAAAAAGGTATATAGATATCGATAAATTCAAATATTAGAAACGATTTATAGATATTAAAACTATTAGTTAATAAATATATATTTATAGATAGCACAATTTTAATGTAGTAAAATTTATTTATAAATAGTAAAACTTTTAGATAGTAAATAATGTTTATTGGTTCTAACACTTTCAGATAGTAAATAATATTTATTTATCGATACAATCAACCTTGATATAAACTTTGGTAACATATGAAGGCTACTAAAAATTGGTAATATTCAGTTAAATAGTTCAAATTGTATGTGTAGAACGTCTTACGACCTCCCGGGCTATCTGGTTCTAATGAGATAGGTATGAGGAAGGTATATATCTAATAGTAAGTGTACATGCATTTGTGGGGGGAGATAAAAAGAGAGTGGGAACATATTTAGTAAATATAACTTTAATTTATCCAACCAGGATTCAAACCACAACCTCTAAATCAATGGATAGCCATACCAAATGAGATAAACCTTAATGTTACCACTGATACTCCATGGTGTGAGCCTGTGAAAGAGCAATACCGACCAAGCGGCCGCCGTAGTTAACAATGATAGTGCCAACATTTTTGGATAGAGGATGTCATGTTGTCAGCACAACCAACCGTTAATCTCAGTTTTATAGACCGGAGTCATTACTTGTTTATTTAAGTAGCTCTTCATTTGTCCTAATGAGGCCGAGTTTAACCTCGTTTTAGATCCACTGCTGAACAGAAAAATTTTGAACGCACCGGGGATCGAACCCGGACTTTTAGATCTGTAGCCAGGAACTCTCACCGCTAAACTACAGAAGTTTTAAAGGTAGCTTAAATTTTAAAATTAACAAATTTAATTGATTTTACTTATATTTCAAACTATTATAAGTTCCCAGCGCAGCCCGGGGTAGCCATGCAATACATTGTTCTTTATTAATTCAAACAGACAGAAAAAAAATTCTTTGTTTTATTTATTCCAACCCAGTTTTCGATAAAAAAAAATCAAATTCAAATTTTAAAATCCATGGTGACCTGGTGGTCTAGGGGTAAGGTGTCAGATTTCTATGCTGGCGGCCGGGGTTCAATCCCCGGTCCCGGCACAGATTTATCTGATTACCAAACCCTTCCTTCACCTCTGACAAGACATCTTGTGAATGTGAGGAATGCCAGGCCTCCACCGTGGTTCGGATTCCACGTTAAACTGTAGGTCCTCCATTTCATCTCACAATCACCCTACCATTACACATTAGCGTAAGTGCGTATAACCCGAACGGGTAGTAAGACGCGGT
>CABFVX010001226.1:114634-126469 GCA_902151425.1 Timema shepardi
TATATATATATATATATATATATATATATATATATAAAGCAACGCTCATGACAGACAAATTCTTCATTTTATTAATAGAGATATACTGCACAGAAACATGAACACCAAATGGAGGTATGCTTCATTGAATAGGAAATTATTTTAATATGTGTTTCTGAGGAATTTAACACATTGAGATTGCTTGCTTACTAACGGTCATCCATAAAACACATACTTTTTTTCTTACCTTTTAATACAGACCCCTACCCCTCTCCGCGAATACATCTAGGCTCCTCCCCTCCCCCTCCAATCGGTGCTACGTAACTTTTCCCATCAAGAGTGAATGTCGTTATTTCAAAAGGAAGCTTTTGTGACACTGAAAGAGAGACTCGGATTTAATACTAATAAGAATCGTAAATCATATATATGTAAGTATGTCTGCCAACGGTAAAAACATGAACAATATGTTTCATCAACCTACGTCTGGGACCACGTAGTCTCAGGCGCCACTCTCGCAATAGACTATAGTGCAAATAACGGGGAGATCGGGGTACGAATCCTAGTCGGGTATACCGAGGTTTTTTCCTAACTGGTTTCCCACTCTCTACCCACGCAAATATGGGAGACACTTCCTCTAAGTTCAACCTTCATTGTCCCTGACCCAGTATTATTATTATTATTATTATTATTATTATTAGCACCGCGTCTTACTACCCGTTCGGGTTATACGCACTTACGCTAATGTGTAATGGTAGGGTGATTGTGAGATGAAATGGAGGACCTACAGTTTAACGTGGAATCCGAACCACGGTGGAGGCCTGGCATTCCACTGACCTAGGAGCATAGTAGTAAGACGCGGTACTAAAAAGACAGTGGCTACGTACTGAAAGCGCGCACAGGCCAAATTTGTGTTACCTGATTTGTATTATATCAGAAGCTCACACCGTAAGTGCATCAAAAGTGCAACATTGTTTGTAGTCTCAGAGTCCCATATGACCTAACCTAACCTAACCTAATTATTGTAAGGAGTAAGGGGGCGTTTAACAACACATGTTTACACGTTATGTAGTTGTTCTCCCGAGTGCATTCGATGTTCTTCGGTGAATATCTATACATTTTTGTCTTAAGATTACCACATAATATCCTTTACTTGCAATGTTCTAAGACCACCTTAAAGTTTGAAAACAGAAGTTAGATTGTATTAACAATAAGACGTTCAAAACCAATTTTCATACCATTGCCGATAAAAGTCGAAAATAATCGTACAGAAACAGAAAATTTAGCTTTATAAACCAAGTTTTGGTCTTGTGAATAAAATATACCACGATGATGCCCCTTTTAAGAAATCCACAGCGCCTCTTGGCCTCCCCACTCTCCCCCGACAATATTGTCGAACGATCTCCCGTATGGTCATGAACAACAGCGAGCTGTCTTGCGAATTTAATAAACTCTTTTTCTCTATTACGTCAATATGAAACTTCTCATATTTTTATCGTTCAGTTTGTGATATCCGTAGTTTGAACTCGGTAGAAAACCTTTATAAAATCAAAAGGAACGAGCTAGCGTTATTTTATTTGTATTACAACATCTGGTTTATTGGACCGAGAACGAGCAAAGCTATGTTGGCGACTACACAAAGAACCATTCAACTGTTTGCACACATCCTCTACAGACATATTGAATGTGTGTTCACACACGACCACCGGTATAAGAAAACTTTCAAGTTTCTTAATATCGGAGGGAACTAGCGATTCCAAGATATAGATAGAGGTGAATGAAAAGATGGGTTTCGAGTTTTCGACTCGGAACAATTTGTATCGTGTTTTTAAATTAAGATGAAAAATACGTATTAAAAATAGTCACGGGAATATAGAGTAACTATTTCTTTTAGTACTGCGTCTTACTACCCATTCGGGTACTAATGTACTATGTACTAATTATGCAAAGAGATTTAAGGGATGAGGAAGGTTATATTAATAGGAAGTGTACCCGCATTTGAGTGAAATAGTGTAAAAACATTTTTCAAAAATCACCTCAAGTGCACCCAATCGAGATTCAAAACTATCTCTCTCTAGTCTACTGCGAGAGTAGCACGTTAGACCACGCGGCCATCGAAGCGGGTTATAATCACCGTTACAGTTCAAATTTCCTAGTAAGAGCATTTAAGAAAATAAAAACAAATTTCTTTGTGCCCAACATTGATAAATAATTTACTATTTATTGGTGTTATTTTTAAGGTATTGACATCTATCAAAAGTTACTGTTGAGGATCACATTATTTAACGTATGAATACCTGAAAGACGCTATAGTATTTTTTTAAGCGGTCAGAAAAGTTTCTTCCTATGAAATTAGACTATGTATGAAATGAGGAATCTACTATATGTATTATTGTTATATTTACTAAACAACATTTCTACATCCAAATCGATGGTCACGTTAAGTTCATCTAGTTTGATTTTCGGCGATGGGGTGTTGGTGTTCGAATACCATCTGAATGTTTTTGGGTTTTTTTTTTCTAAATTTCCCACTCTCCCCCATACAAATGCTAGTACATAACCTCTAAATTATACCTCCCTCTTTTCTACTAAATTAGCGTAATTTAATTAAGGTAGCCTATAAGGAAAGTACAAAGTGGACACAAAAAAAAAAGCATGAGACCCCATTTGACTATCACGAACACATTGTCAATGAGTCAGGGTTTCATAGCAATACTTGGGAATTTTTTTATTCCCTCATGGGTGGGAAGGAAAAAAGATTCCTTGCTATTGATATCAGTATATTCTCTTGTGTAGTTTTCTGTGAAAGACTCCATTCGTAAGGCTTCATTTCTTTTGTTATTTGAATAACGTTCGAAAAGTGTTTTTTTCAATGGAACGTTTTGTGTGGTTTCTAAAAGTGAGCTATCACCAATTTATCAATGTTTAATATATTTTAAAAAGAAGAGAGATAGAAGTGAAACAGTTTTAAGAATCCATTTCACGGCCGATTATTCATTAAGTTGGACACAAGAATATGTCCGGACCATAAAACGTATCAACGCATGGTTGTATGCATTATTCATTTATTTTTTATCAATGCATCTTACTACTTGTTCGGGTCTTGAGTTATACAATTATGTATTTATTACGCTATTAGTTTTAGGGATTGTGAAGGTTAATTATATTTAAAGGAAGTGTATCCACATTTGCTCAGAGGGCGAGTAAAATCCGCCCAATACACCTGATCTCCCCATCATCGGCAGTCTAGTCTACCGCGAAAGTAGTGCGGTAGACCATGTGGCCACTCAAGCGGAGTATTTTTCATTTGACAACAGAAAAATTGGGATCAGTTTAAAAGTTTCTTCCAATCAAACTTTTTTTTTTAAATGTTAAATTTAAGTTTATATTATAAACGGTTTAACTGGTTTAAATCCCACTTTTTTCTAATAAATAATACAGGAAGTTAAACCACGATGTAGTGTCTGGTTCGAGCTGTATTACCTACCTCAAGGTGTCATCCGTGGGTTTAAACAGACTATTGTGTGTGTTATAATACAGTTAGCTATACACTTTCAAATTGAGTTTTTATGTCAAATATGGCTGTGAACCACCTCGAAGTAACCGGATCTACTATATTATTTGACAAATCAAGTTATTACAAGGCTCTTCAATAGTCAAGAGCATTAGATCATTCCATTCTAATGTACCCGTATTTTTGTGGAAGTAGAATGAAAAACCATTTAAAAAAAAAAGCTCTGTAAATGTGTTTAGAAATATTGAATGAGTTTAAGTTCATTTTTAATCTCCAATTTACTAACTCTATCCCATTAAAGCTCTCATAAAATAAAATGAGCTTTAGTACTTCAATGACCAGTACAGCTCCTTTTACATTTTCATTTATCGATTTAGATTTGAGGTAAGCATTACATTTTTGGGGATAGTTACTGTGGATTTACAAATGCGCCAAAAACAAGTGCAGAACATAAACGAGGTCCTATGACAAGCTCTAAGCCAATCACAAGATTTTAACACCATCAGCCGCAAACTGTTCTGATAAAGTTCGACTCATCTCATTACACTTTTAATCTTGTTTTATTAAATTCTTGTCATTCCAATGTCAATAAATTAAATCTATGAAATGTAGGGACAATATAAAATGAAAGTAATAAAATAGGTACATAAAAGCAGTGAAGTGAACCAACACACATTTTAAAGATCTAATCAGAACAGATTTGGACCAGAATACACACATAATCCTTGGATCACTTATATGCATGTACAAAATCAAGGAGGTTAAGTGGCTATGGCCCCCTTCCCCCTTGATGTGTTCGAATGAAACATGTTTCATCCCGTTTGCTCCAAACCCTCAGGAACAGCAACCAAAGAAAACAACTTCAAAAGCCCAAAACAAGACCTCTCAAGTGCTTTTTCGTGCATCAGTAATGTGTTGGATATTTTTCAAGGCATGAGAAATGATATTGACAGTGTATTTAGGCTTCTTTTTTTTTAAAATGCTAATAAATGTGATTTTTGGAGAAGAAACCAAAGTCCCAAGAACAAGTGGAGTTTACAGACCAAATCTTAATTTTGACACAACATATCTAGAGCAATGATTCAAAATAACTATTTTAATACCATTTCTTTACCATTTTATCTTTGGATCGAAGCACAGATTTAATGATCAAGTTCTTCAAATAATTCCACTTAAGGGACTTGTTCCATTCAACTGCGGAAATTACAATGTGGACGAGATTCTAAAGGCATAAGGGTATAAAGATGACATATTGGCCATGAGGTGGAATTGAGAGCAGAGCTGATTCTCTGGCTACATAAATGGGAGATAATTCAATGAGATTCAGGTATCACCCAAGAAAACCCTATTCCTGAATATAAGGATTATTCTGCAAATTTTTGCCACAGTATCAGTAAATAACTACAGCTTCTGCAGAGCGAAGTTTCTCTATTTTGAGAAAATTGAAGAAGTATTTGAAGTCATAAATGAACAAAGAGAGGCTCAACTGGTTATCTCTTGCAAATTTGTATAAGGCCAATAGAAAGAAGATATAAATGTAGATAAAACCATCACTAATGGAGCTAGAAGATTGGTCAAACAAATAAGACTAGGGTTTCTTTTGATTGATTACTATAATTAATACTCCCAATTGAAGATATTCACCTTTATGGGTAATAAACAGTGTTATTTATTTGTGACAGTCCATTTTTGGAAATTAAAGCTGGCAACCAAAGCCAAGATGACATATATTTATAACAAAAAGAAGTTTTAAGCAGCAACTATTAGGTACAAAATCTAATTAAATAGCACCATTTGAACGGTATAATTTTAATTTTTTTCATGGAGAAAAACCCCTTAAGGTCCCCACCCCCCCTTTATTGGTTCAAAATGGCATTTTATTGTGGTGTAGCTCCCCCCCTTCCCCCGCTTAACGCAATCCTGGATCCACCTCTGCTTATATGTTATGTGCCACTACAGTAACTTCGCTAAGCTGGTTACCCTCTTATTCCTTTACAAATTGAATTAAATGATTCAGAACAGCCCCCTTTATTTCCAGCAACATCCCATACTGGGAAGTCCGCTCATGGTCATTCTGTAATACATGCAAACTTGATTACAGATATATATTTTTTGTTTCTATGTTGCTAAATATTCATCACATTAGCACCAGTGCGAAACATCTTATTACTACAGCAAACAGCTTTATCACTTCTAGCCTGCACCAACTTGATGTCCCCAGGCACTTAGTCCAATTTTATGGCTTCAGAGGCAAGGATCTAGATCTCATTTGGGTCAATCCCTAATTTGATTTTGTGGAAGAGGTCCACATTCCTACCGAGCAGTAGCACCGAGAAATCTTTTTAGGGGGTGTCAAGTCTCCCTCCTTTCTCCCTAAGCGGCAACAGAAGGATTAGGTTAAAAGTAGCCCTCCTATCGTGTAACCGTGGTTGTATGATCTAACATGTCACTCTCGTGTTAGACTGTATTTACAGTGATGGAAGGAATAGAGTTCAAACCCCGATTGAGTGTACTCTGGTTTTTCTCTTCTAAATTATTTCCCACTCTCCCTCTATGCAACCAGTGGTGTAACAGATTAATCTTGGCCCCTTCTGCAAGATTTGAGTCCCCTTTTACAAATCTTCCAACATGTATCTTTATACCTTAATAAATGTTATAAGAAATAATTAAGTCTTAAATAATTACTAATATAGTAATTACACCTTATAATGGCTGTTCTTGTCTCAATTTTGTGTTAGGAGCGTCATCAGTCAATCAGCTTAAAAAAAATTGTGCGCTATTTAAATCTAAATGAAATAACTTGATTTTATCATATGAAAATAGGTACGCTACCAGTAGTTCATATTTCGATACATACTGTTACCCATCATGCCCCACTTGTATGTCAATATTTTTTTTTTTCAGGCTGCTGCATTTGCTGATCACTCTTCACTTGAAGTACCTTCAGAAAACTAGATCTTCTTGTTTCACCATCCGGCCAACACCGGGAGTTTGAAAATATCCTATTAATTTATTTTTGTAACAACTATGACCATATCCATTAGCAATTTTTATTATTTGAATAATAAGCAATTTATTTAACATTGTTACAAACAAAAATTATATCATGTAAGATAATATGGGTTAAAGACTTCACTCATAGTTTTTAATAATTTGTTTTTCTTGTATAGTATTCGATAAGTCTTCTCTGATAACAAGCTATAAAATAAAAGAGTATGGTGTCAAATATGTTTGGTACACAGTAGAATTCAGATACTAAAAACCTTTTTGAACACACAACTGTCAGAAAAAATTCTTACTCTCAGAATGCTATTACCCTA
This sequence comes from Timema shepardi, assembly GCA_902151425.1. Lineage (NCBI taxonomy): Eukaryota > Metazoa > Arthropoda > Insecta > Phasmatodea > Timematidae > Timema > Timema shepardi. The sequence goes on from CABFVX010001226.1 coordinate 121,445, forward strand.
AATTTAAAATTGGTGTTCACAGATTAAAAGTACCATAACCAATATTTATTTATTTTTAGAAATATGTGTTCCCCATTCACGAATTTGCCCATTTCATGAATTGGGCAAATTTAGGCCCATTGCGTGAACTGGCCTCTTCTACTGACCATTTCAAAAACTGGCCCAAAAAAAATCAAGTTCATGAATTGTGTAGCGCTTTTGTTGCTCAGGTCATGAACTGGCTATTTTATTAAATGAGAAGCTCTAATGGTTACCCGATTCATGAAATGGACAAGTAAATAACGGGAGTTAATTTAACTTTTAATAATTTTAGAATAGAAGGTTAGGTTAAGTTAGGTTAGTTTAGTATTGTATCTTAAAATGAACTTCAGTTAAGCTTGTACTAGATAGTACAATGCATCCAAGTTCATAAAATGGGCAAGAGTTAATACAATATTTGCCCAGTTGAAATGGTCAAGTGAAGAAGCCATTTCACATAATTAGCAGAAATGCATGAAATGGGCAGTTTCACTATTGGGGTGTAACATATGCAAGCAAAATTATGTACTAGTTTGCTTTACCAAATAAATAATATCAGCAAAGAATACTCTACTAAATTATTCAAAGAACCATTTTATGGAAGCTTAAAACAGAATAAATTATAAAGGTGTATGTTTTCAACATTAATGCTTTCATTGCTTAAAAATAAATGACCTATAAAAGCACTAAAAAATTAATGGATAGAAATTGTCACAATATATGATTAAAGTGTTTGTATTAAATAGTTTATTAATGAGGGATTGAAAAATACATGGGTGTAAATTTCTTATTTAAATAAATACCGTACATAAAACCATGTATAAATTCTACTAAAATACATTTATAAAACAAAAGTAAGTCTCAAATTTTTCTACACAATACACATTCCTTTTGACAAGTGAAATACCAATTTAAAATTTAATGTTTTTGACACAGTCTTTTTTTCATAGCTTATTTATAAGAGGAATCAAGCATAATCAGCACTTTAAATGATGCTTCACTAGGTATCTCGTAAATACCTTTTTACACTATTACTAAATAGGCCTATAGATGTAAACTAATGCAAAATTAAACAATCTTTTTGGTGTTTTAGTTTAAAGTATTTTATGTTTGGCAATATAAGTAATGAAATTACCCTAGTATTAATTCACAGTTCTCAATAAATATATTCTTTTGTGTTAAAAAATAGTAGCAAAAATATTGTGATGATTTTCATGTCATTCTGTGTAAGACTTATAATTATTAATGAAAAAGTTCTAAAGTTGATATTTTAGCTTAGAATTTATGTTAGATACCAAACTTTGTCCTTTTAGAATTTGTATTGATATTGTTGTTTGGGCATTATGTACAAAAAATGTAAAGTAGGACAAATTACAATTTAAAATTACGGTTTAATTACACCTTGAATCTCGGTTATTCTAACACAATTATACATATTAAATTAATTGGTTCAATTATTTTTTAATGCAATATATCTTAAAATGAGCAGGTAGTATCAAAATTGACTAAGCAACAACACACATTATATAAGTTTAAAGCTTGGTTCACATAAAAAAAAAGTTAAGATGTGTGTGTGTGTATGATTTACATTCTAAAATTAATAATTTATAATTCAAACTTAACATAATAGTATTAAGTTTTTATTTCAATTGGTTGAAAAATTATGCCCGGACAGAGGAATTGAACCAAGGACCAGTGTTCTCGAGTAATTTTCTAATTAATGGGGGAAAAAATATCAGTGAACCTAGGGTTATTTCCAACTCCATGATAGTTATAACCAATTAAAAAATGCCAGCAACAAAACCCTCTACAGGAGAATTTAGAAAACTATAAAAATGTCAAATCATTTTAATGTGAATACTAAAAAATTAAAACTCAAATTAACCATATTAACTTAAATAGTAATATATATTATTTTAGTTAATTAAAATAAATACAATATTAAGAAAATCAAAATCAAAATCAAATATGAAAAAAAATATTTCAAATTAATGGAAATTAGCTTCAGTTCAGTTAAAATAATAATTGCTTTATATTAAGAATACTCAAAATTTATAATATATGGTCAAATTTAATCTCTTATGTACATTGATGATTATTGACCTCTATACACAAACTGGTATTAAATCCTATATAAGATTGATTCTATTCCCAAGCACTAGGTGTACAGTTTCAACCATAGATAAGTTAAAATTTAAAAATAATTTGGTACTACCATTAAAGCAGGAAGAAATTAAAGGAGGAAGGATGGTTGAAGGTGGAAGAATGGTGGAATGATAGAGGACGATGGAAGCATTTTACCAAACTGACCTGGCCAAAGGCTAGAAACAGTTGATGATGATGGTACTACCATGAAATTAAAGATGCTGTTTAGAGATGGTTAGCTCGAATCCTAGATTTTGATGGTATTTGAGATATTCGAGATTTGTAAAGTTCTCAAAAAAGTATCTCTAATACAATATGAAAACTATGACTTGATGTAACAATTTTAAGAGATTGGTCAAAGGAATTATATAGTCTTGTTTAATTTAGAGAATAACCTATCACAACAAAAACAAAAAAAGTATTAATTTAATTAATTTACTTGTAAAGTGTTTTAAAATCAGACACAAGAAATATAGGATTAGACCCATCTGAAAAACTGTCCCATATTAAATTAAATAGAGAAATAAGCATTAACACAAAATTGTGGGATTCCTTTTGTAATTACAATTTTAATTTAGCTCTGGTAGCAAAAAATTAATTAATAAGTATCTATTCTGTTAAGTTTCTTACATTTGTAATTATGTTTTTATTATTTAATAAAACAAAATACCATTCCCAAATAATGTTCTTAATTTAACTAATGTGTTTAGTGTCTTAACTATATTTTGAACCATAATAATTAAATATGTAACTTGTACTGCTTTTCTTCAAAGTTCCTAAAATATATTATTTAATTTACAGATAGAAATATTTCCAATGTTATCGATAACGAGATCAATAGCTTGGTAATTACAATACTGACAATATATCTATTTACCAGTAAATATAAAATTGAGTAAATAATTAGCTATGTGTATAATATTATTAATGTATTGTGGCTGTGTTGGAATTAAAATTATGTAAGTAAAATAAAATAGCTAGAGCAATTATTTATTGTTAGTCAACCAGCGCTTTCATTATTATTTTAATTGTACTAGTTATTATTAATATTCCTTTATTTTAGTACAGCGTCTTACTACTCGTTTACTTATATATTATTTACGCTAATGGTTTTAGAGATAAGTCTATATTTAGAGGAAGTGTACCCACATTTGTGTGGAAGGAAGGTGGAAAACCATTTTGGATAAATCACCCTTAGTACACCTGACCGAGATTTGAACCTCAATCTGCCTGTCATTGGCAATCCAGTCTGCTTCGAGAGTGACGCATTAGACCATGTGGACTCTAAAGCAAGTATTAATATTCCTCTTTGAGAAAAAAAAGTATCTTTATTTTTGAGCTATGTAATATTAAAGAAGGAAAAAGGTACAGCGTGTAAATAGGTGGGCAGAAAACAATGTTAAATGAAAAGCCGTAATTTGTTTTATTTATTTCGAGTGTTATGATTCTAGTTTTAATTTTCAGTTTTTGAAGAGTTTTAATGTGATCATTAAAATATTTACAAGGTTGTTTGTGAGGTGAAAGTTTTATAAGTGAGCATGTGCCAAAACGGTCGAGTCTAGATTTCCCATACAGGTGGGAGGGTAGGGTACTAGGCACGTAAGATTTTCGACACCTAACAAAAATTTTTTTAAAGAATATTTTATTAATGTTTATCTTTTTGCTCCTAGAAAATAATATTACAGATTAAGTTGTGTTTTTCAAGTAGGCCTAACTAAATAATTTTTGAATTCAAGATATTATACTTTGTTTATGAGGTGAAAGATTCGATCATTGAATCCAGTAAAACACTGAATCCTCGAATCTCAAATACTTGTCAGGTATTGGTGGATTTGAGGACTCGAAGATTCGAGTGGCCCATCTCTAATTATTATTTAATAGTTTTATTTTTATGTGAACATTTTAATTGTTTTTTGGTCCAAATATGTAATATTGTTTATAAACATCAGGTAGATACAGTAAGATGGAGGCATTTTACTAAACTGACCCGATCACAGGCTGTAAACAGTTGTTGATGATGATGATGATGATGTAAAGGACAATACATTTTCGATTAATTTCCAAAATTAAATTCTAATACAATTGTATCTAAACACAATTTTTGAGTTTGAGAACCACACTAAAGTCTTAATTGCAATGCAGTTTTAACTTCTTTTAAAAAAATATCTGAAAGAATCACAATTTGCACACAAGTAAAGTCTTGAGTATACTTGTGGTTGGATTCAGTAGGTGGCTGTGTTTCTCAGCCGACATGACGATAGTAAGTAAGCATCATTGTCTCAACTGTTCATATGTCCACTATATAGTTGGGATGCACCACAAGTTCTGGATCTTCTTCCTGAGAGATGTCCTCCCCTTTCAGTCCTGTTGTAGTCAGTGCAATGATAACTTGGTCCTGAACAACAAAATAGTAATTGTTACCAATAAAATTTATTGGAATTTAAATAAGTATAGATGATTTTAAAATAATTTAATGTTCATCAAATGTTGAATAAATATAAGTATTAAAACAAAGATAAATTCTGAATCCAATCTGTATTTTTAAAACCTCCGCTACTTCTTTGGTTTTAAATTCCTTTGGAATCTTCTCATTTTATTTAGCTTCCTTTGAATCTTGGTGAACTATTAATGCTGTTTTCATTTAAAATATTCATTTTTCTAATTTTAATATATAATTATTAATTTTAACTTACCAAAAATAATTCTGTTTTAGTATTATATATTTATTAAACACAAATAATCAAGATTTTCCTAAGCACGCACAAGTTTAACTAAAATGAAAAATCCTCTAAGTTTTCAAATTTCTTTTTTATATATTGTAGCCTATTTGTATATCAATTCTAAGTTGTTCCCCCCCCCCCC